>VXAC01001162.1:3100623-3131739 GCA_013399225.1 Rhipidura dahli
GCACATGCTGTAACCTGTGTTGCTAAAAGGTCAGGGGTCTGTGCTGCCCAGGAGAAGCTGCATGGAGGAAGTCGGGAAAGATATTATTAGAGAGCTGTTTCTCCATCTTCATCACTGGACATAGGACTGCCCTGACCCTGGTCTTCTGCAGGCCCCTCACACTGTGGATCATCCCAGGTAAGAGCATAAGACATGCTTATCTGAGGAGAGAAATAAATCACATCCTCATGAACAATGTGGATGTATTTGAATCACACTAAATCACTCGAGCTGACAACACTGAGATCATAAATGGCACATGCAGGAACCCAGACTTGGATTACAATTATTTAGCACAGTAGGATTATCACTTCACATGAATTGTCATCCTGTCTTTTGTATGGGATAATTTCTATTCCACCAGCAGTAGACTGGCACATTTTTTTTTAATCATCAGAACTATTTTGAAGTACACTTTTTTTTTTTTCCCCCAAGATTGGGCACACTTAATTTGCCAAATTTTAATACTTTTATCTTTAAAAAGTGATTTGTTATTCACTTTATGAGAGTATTTTTAATTTTGTAAGTTGTATTCTTGTGGTACATTTTTCAAAGTTAGGAAGTAATTTGCATTATGAGCCAAATGCAAGTGTATTATTTGCCAGATTAGAGGAATACAACACAGGGTGGTGACTGTAGGCTCTTTAACTCAGATTATAATACAGATCTCAAACCACTTTTGCTGAAGTATTGGTACATAGCAACCTGATTCCAGGTTAATCAGGGATAGTCATGACAAACACATACCCAGTAGGGACCTTCCACAGCATAGATAAGTCCACATCTCACTGCAAGAGCAGTTTCAGGAGCATCATGTGCTTCCAGTTTGCTTCCTTCCTGTCCAAGGATGTTGCATAGAGCTATGTGATGACTGAGCAGCTTCTTCTGATGATCTAATTAGTAAAATATTAACATGCCAGAAAATCTGGATACTGGTCTTGAGGCAGTCTGGAACTGTGCTTCCAATTCACTGTTTGGATGGCAGTTTTTTCATTATGGTTGAATTTGGGATAGTCTTGGAAGACAATTTGCATGTGCCCTTCTTCTGATGGATACCTGCTAAACTGTAGTTTGACAGCTTGCCACAAAAACTGACACTGAAATCAAATTATAGGCTTTCAGTGACAGCTGAATACAGGTCCAGACAAAGTATCTAAAAAAAAAAAAAAAAAAGGGACAGCTATAAATGAAACAAGGGACTCCATAGAAGAGGGTAAAAGGGGTCATCCAGCTAATAGGATGGCTTCCATCTGAGAGGAGCTCCACTAATTTGATAATTTGGTTTTAAAAGGAGAGAATAAGGAAGAATAGAGATAATGTATTAAAAGACTATCAGATCATCAAAGACAGAGGTGGTGAACAGGGAACATCTGCTTGCTGTTTCTAACAACACTAGGGAATATCCAGTCAGATGAAGAAACTGGAAATAAATCTTCATGTAGATTTAATCATATGTTACTGTGGGTTACAGTGGAAAACTTCACAGCCACCATTACAGGCTTGAACTTTGCTAAGGGAAATATTCTGACTCTAATCTGAGGACCAATCAAACAAGCTGTTCCTCTGATGCTGTGTAAACTGATCTCCAAAGGATCACTAGACCCTAGATGCCCAGTAGTCAGGCAGAACTGAAACCCACTCAAAGTGCCCTGTATATCTTAACCAGATTATACTCATAAATCTATTTTTCATTTTAAGAAAACCCCAAAACAAACAGGACATGGAAGTGATGTTAAACAGAAAGAGAACACAAGGACAATATTCGTTCCAATACTCTTGCAAACAAGTGCACAATTGTGATTCCACATCAGGAGATTCCTTTCATCATGTATTTCTTGTGCATCTGGAATACTTGAAATATATTGCTACCTGCTCCATTTCCTTAGGGTGTGTATATACATGAAAGTGGTTTGAGTACCCCCTAAGCCAAACATAGTATAAAAATCTAAGTCTTCCCATTCTCCAGAACAATTAGTTATAAATCACAGTTGTCTGAATTCTGTCTGTGCACAAGCTGATTATGGTGGCATTAATGAGGTGGTTAGATATAACCTGTGTTGCAAAATACATGATTACTGAAATTCTGTAACAAGCTAAAGGAATTGTCTGAGCTGCAAAGAATAGGTTGGTTCAGCCAGCATGATGGATGGATGGAGTCTAATGAAGGAAATACCCTTTGTGTGTTTGCATTAGAGACTATGCATTACCCAGAGCCAGACTGCGTGGCCGTGAAAACAAACTTGACACTCTTTTCTTAGAGTTGCTACTGGCACATATAACCAAAGAACAACTTTTCTGATTGAGACAGGAGGAGAAGAATGAAATAACTGGATACTGGGATATTCTCAGCAAACCGAATATCAGGAACAAAGAGCACTGGGGTACTGGCAGCAACCCATTTGTACCCTCGGTTATGTATTGAGCAGTAGTATAAATAAGAATTTTAATGAAAAGAAACAATCGGTTCTCAGTTGTAACACTGTGACAGAGAAGTTCTTGCCAGAAGGTCTCTTCAACCGAATCTCTGAGTGATGGCTTGGAAAAAGATCCTGAAGGGAAGCTGGAGAAAAAAGCTATCATCTCAGGTCAGAACTGACAGACACTTCATTTTATTTTTTCTTCCTTTCTTTTTTCTTCTATTTTTTTTTTTATTTCTTATTTATCTTTTTTGTTATTGTTGGGTTTTGAAGGGGTTTTAATCTAGGGTCTTTTGAGGGGCACTGGGGTTTCGTTTATTTACTTTTTGGTTTGGGGGTGTTTGCTTTGTTTTGGGATTTTTTGTTCTAGTTTAGTTTTTTTTTTGGTTTGGGTTTTTTTTCCCCCTTCTTTTCTGTCTTTTCTTTGTATCCAATTTTGCGATCAAGAATCTAGCCTGTGTTTTGCTGGGATTAATGCAATTTGTCTTTCACCTCAAAGTTTGTCCAGTAATTAAACTGGTCTTCCCAGTAACTAGCACTCTTGTTTTGACAGAAATGGGCAATCTGATCCTGGTGTATGTTCAAGCTCTGTCTAGATAAACAGTTCAGAGTAGAAATGGCTTTGGTATTGTTCCTTTCCCCCTCCATATGTTTAATGTTACGTTGCTTGTCTGAAACTCGGTTTGATTCTAGTCAAAACCCAGAGCAGAAAAAGTCCCTGCCACTCCCTTCTCCAGTTGTTCAGTGGACATTGCATGGTGCTACTCCTTCATATGCTGCTGCATGCAGCACGTGGGGAGCAGCCATGGGCAGATTCCTGAGCCTTTTTGGACCAGTTGGGCAGAATGGACTCACCAGCTGGTCACGGGTTAAAGTGATGACATCCATCCATGATGGCTTTTTTTATTCTCAGGTGTATCATGAAGCTGCCAGAACTGGAAGGATCTGCACACAGAGATTCAGAGAGCCAGAGGAATGCACATAAACAAGTATGAAAGATGTGTCTTGAAGGATGTTCATTTGAAAGAGACAACAAAAGTCACAGCTGAAGCTGCTCCTGGCTTGTAACACAGGTTGGGTTTGTCTGCAGAAGTCTGAACCTGAAATAATAGTAAATATTAATAACACTATTATATCCTGCCACATTGTACAGGGGTTGGCTGAGATAGAGTTATTTTTCTTTGCAGTGACTCCTACGGTGCTGCCCTGGATATGTGACCAAAGCAGTGCTGCTAACGTAGGGATGTTTTAGCTGGGCAGTGCTCACACAGGGGGAAGGCCTTTTCTGCCTCTCCTGCTGTCCTGCCAGCCACCAGGCTGGGCTAGAACTAGCTGGGAGAGAACACAGCTGGGACAGTTTACCCCAACCAACCAACAGGATATTTCACAATATATTTCACAATATATTGCTGTGCTTAGCAAAAAACAAACAAACAAACAAACAAACAAACAAAAAAAGTGGAGGAAAAAGGATAAAGGGGGTATATTTGGAGTTTTGATATCTGCCTTCCCAAGTATCTGATGCAGTTGACAGAGCTCTGATTTTCAGGAGATGGCTGAACACCTGCCTGCCCATAGGAAGTAGAAATTAATTCTTTATTTTGCTTTGCTTGAGTATGCACCTACTGCTTTTTCATGAATTTCTCAGTTTTACTCCTGTGATTGTCCTCCCCATCCCACCAGAGGGGAGCAAGCAACTGGCTGTGTGGAGCTGAGCTGCTCACTGGACATGACAAATGTCTGCTTCTGGCCTTCCTTGATTTTTCACAGCGCTGCATGGAGGCAGATCTGGGTCAGGTAGAAGTTGCACAACTTTGTGTGAAAGAATCCAATTAACATTAACATTGCCAGGGGGCAAGAAACATTTTGAAACACCTGGAAATAGTATTTAAAAATACTATTTTAAAATGTTACTAATAAAAGCTTTCATCATTATAGAAACTATTCATTTGAGAAAATATTAGCACTGAAAATTGTACGTTGTTTCCTAGAACATAAAGAAATTGTCAACATCTTGCATTTATCCCTTTATTTCTCTTCCACCCCAAATTTTCTTACTATTATAAAATGCTATTCATGTCACAAAAAAAAGGCCAGATATTCTAGGGTTAAGTGATGTTTTCTGCCTGTTGGATTACATAATATATTCCCAAATGCCTGGTGACAATGCACATAATTACTTTTTAATTTTTTTTTCAAGCACCTCTCATCTGGGAGTACAGAATAGCCTAAACAACATCCTTTATAAATATTACATGGAAGAGCTTCTGACTATTAAGATAAAAAAGCTACTTATTTCAGCACATCCCAGCTGAAAGGAGAAGTTGTCATTTTCATAATAGAATCCAAATCCTGTTTATTTGTTTCAGCTGATGTCTGCATGAGTCAAAGGCATCAGTGCTAATCTGAGATTCATGGCGTTGCACTGGAAGTGTTTGACAAAATCTGCTACAAAGAACTTGATCAAATATGAAGATGTAGTTGTGGATTTTCCAGTACACTGTATGCAGTACAGCTCACCTGCAGACCATAATTTAGAGGAGCATGGATCCGTGCTGGCACAGAGGAGCACATGGAAGTGAGAACCACCCATTTCCCTGCCTGACTCTGCAAGGAGGAAAGGGAAATTGAAAGCTGGTTTAAAGGTGACTTTGCCACGTATGGAATTGATTCTGCAGCCTCCAGTTTTGCCTCAGTAGTCCTGCCACACAGTACCAGCTTGTGGTAAAACTCAGACCCCTCAAATACAGTTGTTTCACCAGTTTGTTCTCCCTCCCTGCACTCCTTCAGTTCTGCTTTCCTCTGCAAGAGTTCACTGCACTGCAATGACTGAGCGAGGGACAGTGCCTGTACTGAGGTCTCTGTGCCCCTTTGCCCTCTCAGAAACCACCCCTGGTGTGTATCAGCTTCATGTGAGGATCCACTGAGCAATCCAGGCCCTGGTGTTGAACTTTTAGGAAACAAACCCAAGGGGTTTTTTTCTTATTCTTATTCTTATTCTTATTCTTATTCTTATTCTTATTCTTATTCTTATTCTTATTCTTATTCTTATTCTTACTTATTCTTTCAAAATCTTATTCAAAATCTCATTCTGTATTATACCATCATGAAAAGAAAGCAGATTCAGGACATGCAAGTTCTAATCTCTTGCTGCCTATCATTCAAGTCCAAAGGAAAATATATTTGCTTAAGACCTTGTAGTTTTGGGAATTCTCTCTGAAAAATTTCAAATGCAGTTCCTTGGAGCATATTTGAACTTGCTCTCTTACTGCCTCCTGACACCCCTATATTGCAAAGTAAACTTTCAAAAAAGAAAATTAATCCATTTAACATTTTATCCTCATTTATTTTCTGAGCATGGCCATGTAAAAATACATTTCAGTGTTGCACATCTTTTGAACAGCTTTTCTTCTGCTCAGGTTTATTTATCTTGGTTTGCTCTGCCACAGGCCATTCTGTCATCCATCATTTCAGAAAATAATGCTCTTGTTCCTCTAGATCAAAGCAGAAACACTCCTTGGAAAAGCTGGTGCACTGGTTGTCTTCCTGATCTACTCCTGTGATACGGCTCTCACAACTTCTGCAGTGACTGTGCCTCCAGCTTTCAGACCCACGGAGCCAACCTCGTCCTGAGAGGTGTGATGCAGATCTCCACATCCTGCAGGGAGTCCAAAGGCTCTGTGCCACCACCAGTCACAGCAGCTGCTGGTGAACCAGCTGTGTGGGTCCCTGCACAGGGCAGTGGTGCAGCAGCAGCAGTGCTGTGCTGGGGCAGGGAAGTACCTGACTCTCATTTTGTAGCCTGTCAGGCACACACCAACAGGACCAGAGGAACAGCTCTTCAGAACCACTAAAAGTTGCCTGCATTTCTCAGATCTGATCCAAGTTCCAGAAAAGGAGTACAGGTCTCCATGTTGATGCCAGCAGGATGGGGACTAGACCTCTCCTTTCTGTTAAAGTCCCCTGGGAAATACCATCTTTATAGCATTCTGTAAATAACAAATTTTCCCATAGATGGTAATTTCAACATAAATTTTAGTGTTGTAAATGAAAAGATTTTTAAACTTACAATAATTTATCCAATAAACACAGAGATGGGAATGTGGAGCAACTTCTTAGTATGCTATGATATCCTCACAGGAAGCACACCATTCTGTAATTGTGTGATGTGAAAACACCTCTTTGGCAAAAACTGAACTAATACTTACCAAAAGTTATAGCCTAGGTTCTGGAAATTTAAAGCAGTGCATGAGAATCTTATGTTATGTTCCCTTGATGTGAAGCTGACAAGTACCCACTTGTGCATGCCACCAAGCACATCTCTGGCTGGAAGTGGATTCTTTACCCAACTCAGCCCTTACAGGGCAGCTGAGGGTAGCTACACTGAAGATGATTGAGATTTGGAAAAGTCAGATCCCTCCTCACACTACACTTCACTACTAGACCTCACCAGGCATTGAAAAAATGAAATGATGGATGAGTTGACACTTGTGCACTCAACAAAGAACGTACAAGAGGAACTTCTGGCTGATCTCAGCAAAAAGTTCTCTGCAGTGTGACCCTTGCCATGTTCTTCTGCTTGGGCAATCACTTATATCCAATAACATTTTAGAAGCTGATTCTTATATGAAATGCACTGAATGAATCTCAGCTGCCTCTGCCAGAAGCAAGATTTGAGATGCTCATTTATTCCTGAAGAGGCTGATTGTGCCACTAACTGGCTCAGCAGAGAATTCTCCTTGGCACATAGTTCTGCTGCACTTGATAGAAGCAAGTAGATTTATCACAATCCATTTTCATTTTCTTTTTTATTTTTCTGTATCATAAGGTAAATTAAATGGGGATAATGTTCCAAACCCTCTATCTCATTTCAAGGACTCTGAATGCCAGGTGGAAGGGAAATGGTTGATTATTCTGAATATTTGAAGCATTTTCTACTATGAACAACTTTGCATACATTGCAAATTAAAATTCATCATTCTTGAGTTAAGACAATTTAATTGTTTGACAAATGCTCTTTTTTCTTTAACTGCATCTTTTTAAAATTTGCATCCTTTTTTCATGCAAATGTTAGCACTTGACCATATATACCATTTTTATAACAGGTGAGATTGGTTTGATATTTGCATAAGTTCAGCATTAGGACAATAGGTGTATTTATTGTTTACATAACCAGGCGTCAAAAATTACGCAATAACTAATTTTTTACTGCCACCTTGTGGTGCTGAAGGCTTTTGATGACAAAAATGGGAGAATCAAAGCTTATGCAAAGCAAACAAAGACAATGTACTATATAATTATACTGAAAATTTTTCTATTTTTATTCTTTTTTTCCCTCACATCATCTCTGATGCTACTTAATAAAGATTTACTCCCAAATTCTAACTTTCATAATTTATCTCTTTGTTGTCATTTGCTCATAGGATCCCCATATACAAACTGCAAACAAATAACAATCTATCCTGCATCCATGAATAGCATCTGAACAGGCTTTTTTAAAGATTGGAAAACCCCAGTGCTAAACCTTGATTTTTATTAAAGTTTTTAGCCTAATTGCAAGTGCCAGTTCCTCAGTTATTCTAGAAAGTAAAATTTTTCTTTTAAAATTTGTTATATATTTTGTACTGGCCATTTCCTTTTGGGCCTGTGTTGCAGATGCTTTTGGCTGTCAGGCAACCATGAATGCCTGAGTAACATGACACTCACAGAAGCAACTTCCCACGGCCTTACTGCATGCTTGAAATAAAGCACATGCAGCCTATAATGTGCTGATCTGGAATAGGGCAGGCTTTGAAAAACTCCCTAGATGCATCAAGTGATGTTGCAGACCTGTTCATATTATATGCTGGCATTGATTGCTTTTATTTTCCTTTCCTGTAGTGCTTGTGAGAGAATCATGTCATACCTCTGCTGCGATGCCTGTTTTGAGGTTGGCATTAGATAGATTTCTCAGTTTTCTGCCTTCTGACCAATGCTGAGTTACACTGCTACTGCTTCTGATGTCTGGGCTTTGTTAAACCCGTTTACAAGAACATTTCCTGCTGAACCTGTGCTTCAAGGCTGAAGCTATAGTGTTTGCCTTCTGATGGGACTTTTTTGTGAATCATGGCCCCTTCCAAAAACCCCATCAAAAACTGTTGCTGATCAGCAGTTCATGAAATCAAGCAGACCAGCCACATCAGGTCCATTGGTAGGAAAGTGTGCTTCAGGTAGGCTAATTCCTCCCTTTTGCTTTTTTTTTTCCTGTGCCTTGAATTGGTTTTAAAATCACTGCAAATCCATGGGGGTTTTGCAGCTTGCAATATCTGGTGGCCTAATATAGGAAGTGAAACCTTTGAGTTAAATCTCTGTGAAATGGCTATGCTAAATGTGGAGGACTTGACTTGAGAAGCATGTTGATTTATTTCAGCCAACAAAATCACTCATGGAAAGAAGACAAGGGGGAGGGAGGGAGGCTGATCAACAGAAGCTGATAAAAATGACAGTTCTATTTATTTAGATGGATATGAATGAGACTTTAATCCACCTCTCTTATGCTGAGAACAGCCCAGATTAGTGTGAAAGACATGCCTTAACTATGGCAGCAGGAACAGGGGACAATCCATTGTAAAGTGGCTTCCCCCCTTCATACAAAAAGACCCCAAAAATTCTGTTTCCCTTCAGGAATTGCTCTAGCCTCAAAGTGCATGTAGGATGGTTTTACTGTGGCATTCAGACTGGATCCCTGCTTGGGAACTTCATAACTCTCATCATGCCGTTTCACTTTATACTCTTCACTCACTTCTGCATAATCTTTCAGTTCCACGGGATGAGGGCTGCTACAGAGATAAAACTCCAGCATCTCTGCTGGGGAATCCTGGCAAAACTGCTCAGCTGTCCTGGGAGATTTCTGCATGGCTGTTAAAGTATCCTTGGTCTGCTTGTCTCCTTTCCCATGAGCTGGCAAGGGGTCACATCTCCCAGTAAGGTGCCTTCCACATGAAGGGACAGAGTGGCTGCCATTTCTCCTATGCTCATGAATATTTACCCACATGCGCTGTCCCGCTGATGGAGAATGGAAATTCTTATATATGTCTTGGTTTTCCTCTGCTTTTTCTGTTGTTCATTTGGTACCTCTTTCTTGTTCTCACAGCACCTATTAGAGTTCAGCACTTCACCTGCTACTTACATTTGGGACTTAAGGCCCTGTAATAAGAGCATTTAGCAGTTAGTGACAAGTCAGGATGGATTTCAATTCTAATTCTGAGGTACAATTAGAAGTCTTCATAAACCTTTGCACAGGAGGAAGCTGTGGGACTTGATGGTGGAAACCAGGATGGAACTAGAGGATATGAGTCTCAGGTAACATAGTCAGTGGATTTAGAGAAGAAAGAAAGGAAACATGGAAGTAAAAATGGAGACAAAGCAACTGAATAAAAGATAATAAAAGAGTGAGGTATTTTGAACAGATTGGTTTTTATAGCCTTGTCCTAGGTTACAATAGATGTATTTAAGTATTCTATTACCACCAGCTGTGGGACATTAGGTCTTATTGCCTGCTAATGACCCACCCCTGATAACAGACAATGGGCCATCAAGAAACTACCCCATGACTCATGGACTTATCTCATCCTATTGTGAGATGCTCCACCCAGGAGGGGGGAGCTGGGCATTCCCACCTGGATAGAAGCTGCCCTTAGAATTGGGTTTCCAGAGGATAAGAGGTATTACTGGACGTTCAGCTGGAGATTAGACCTTCCATCAGATCATCTCTTCAACTGGACTACTTCGTTTGGACTGCGGCTGCCACTCTAATAGGGTGTCAAGTTGTATCTTTATCTGTATCTGCCTTTTCCTTATATTATTTCACTTATTTCTATTTTTTTCTATTAATTTTAATCCTGACTTGTGATCTCCCACTGGTTTGTTTTCAAACCAATACAAGCCTCTCTTCTCCTTTTGACCCATTTATAAAACTCAGCAACTGTGAGGCCCCACCTTGAGGTGTGACAGCCAAAATACCTCTTAGTCTGTTGCTGTGCATAAGAGCTACAAAGTGGTATAGAACACAGGTGTTTGGGCTGTTTGGTTTTTGGGAGAGGGTTTTGTTTGTTTTTTTACTGGAGGATTGCCATCAGCTGGAGTAGTGTACCACGGACATCATAGAAGAATCTAGACATAAGGCTAACTTAGAACTAATATCAGGAACTACTCTTAACAGAGGAAGATCCCCCAGTTTATTATAATTTTTCAAGACAAGCAAAATATGTACACACCAGCAACAAACTCTATATTTTTCCTTTAAAAAATGGATGAGCTCAAAGATTTAGGAATCAGTCTTATGCCTGAGTAGAGAACCATGCTAGCAGAATTTAAATTAACAGAAACCCATGGTTATCATGGTTGATTATATCTACCAATGCATGGCAGCATCTGAAAGCAAAGAAATATTGAAAAGACTGGGAGACTTCTTGTGACTGTAAATATGGAGGAATATAAAAGAGGCTAGGAGAAATTCTAAAAAAAAAAATAAATATTTTGATCAAATACTACGGTGTTAAAAATAATATGGAAGGGCCACAGAAAATGATTACAGCCATAATATAAAAGAAAACATCTCTAGAAGTTCAAATATCTTCGTTCTGCCAAAAATCACCATTATACCCTCCCTCTACTGCCTCAGCTATTGGCAAACACAGCACCACAAGGAATAACAAAGTGCTAGCAGTGCAAAAAATCTGACTGTGATACTACCCAGAGCCTTGAAACCATCTTCAATTTAAAAAAAAGCATGACAGAGACCCCTCATATCAGATTTCTTAGTTAATGGGAAAGTGGTGATGTGTGGAGCAACACAGAGGACCATTGCACTGACTGTCAGAGTGTTTTTTAAAAGAAGATGTACAAAATCTTCTAGAGGTAGGGGTGCAGTTCAAGCTAGCTTCTACTTACATGCAGATAAGTCACTGGAGTTTCAAAATTACTCTTTTGACTGTAATTTCTGAGCAGAAAAGTTGATGGTTTAAGAAAGACTGTCAATAAATACTACATCTTCAGAAATACACACAAGGCACTAGTGAAAAGGAAGCTTGGGACATTCATGCTGGCTTTCCCTGGTGCTCTTGGCACTCAGGACCTTGTTCCTGATGCTGAGACCAGGCAGAAGAAGCACTTGCTCTAGATCTGCCCCTTGCAACCTCGTGGGTCAGCTGCCACTGCACTTCACGGCTCTGAGAAGGACTTCACCTACAGTACCCATATGGCTGAATGGGCCTCTTTCAGAGCTGATGCTCATTTAACTCTTAGCATGGGCCCAAATATCTTTCCTGAGAGAAGTCTGCCTGACTTTCACTGCTCTAAGACACTACCTGTCTTCAAGACACAGACAATGATATAATTTAGTTGCTTTTATTTTTCTACCAATCATCACACACAGATTGAAACTGCTCTCCTTGACCCTTTGGATTTACCAGGCCTAAGCCATGCCTTTTCACTGGAGCAATAATTCAATTTATAAACATAAATCTATTGTCTCTGGACATGTTTAAAAAAAGACTGCATGTGGCACTCACACCATGGTTTAGTTGATGAGGGGGTGTAAGGTCATAGACTGGACTAGATGGTCTTAAAGGTTTTTTCCAACCTAGTTCATTCTGTGATTCTGTGAATTTACATGACAGTTAAATGTTGTCAGAGAGGGCTGAGTTAAGAGAAGTAGCAATATAAAGGCTATGAATCTACTAATCTGCAAAGAAGTGACAGAATCTGTTTCTTACCTCAGCAACATCTGACACTCACACAGGAGGAAAATAACAGGTGATGGAGCCCACCTGAAGTGGGAATATATTCATGTTAATTACCATGCAGTTATGTCACAGGTTTCTGCAGAGAACTGACAACCCACACAGGCAAAATGAAAGATGGATGGAAAGTACTCTTGTTTTCGTGTGTCATCACTCTGACACTCATAATGTCAAGTTATTCTAGACAAGCACAACAATTTTCAAACCTAGAAAAAGTCATGGAGGAGCAACCCAAGGGACAGCTAGAGTCACATATATTTAAGCCAGACTACAAAACTGGAACTGCTATAGTAGTATCCACAGATAACCTCCCCCTCAACCAAACATTTGTTCTCAACCTCTTCATTGCATTTTTACTGTCCTGTGCTTCCCACAATATCTCTCAACATGGCACCAAAGAGTAAATATTTCTACTATTCTTGTGTTATTTTTCTAGTCTGGTGAAAGGTGAACTGTATTCGGTGACATACTTCCATACCTAGGGGAGCTTCTGCAGTGTCTGTGGGTGTCTCCATGTGTTGCCTTGGGTCTTTCAAGATGCAGCACTTCCCAGTGTGCACACTTGCAATGCCTTTATCCACACCACTGCTCAAAATGGAATGGTTCCTCTGCCAGAAATAAACAAGCTGGAAGATGTACATTGAGGTGCCACGTGGAGTATCCTGACATTAATAGGGAAATAGTGTAGCAAAATATTCTACTTAGTCATGTGTGCATCCTCGTTTTGCTCTGATACAAACCATATCGTAAATTCCTGTAAGGACACATGACAGATTTGTAGAAGGCATACAGTCCATGTGTAGTTGTCCATGTCTGGCAAAGACAGACACCTGAGCCATACACTGGAAGTGATATTTTAAAACTAAACTAAACAAAATTGTTTTTATAATAATAAAGGATACAAACAGGATTTTTTGTGGCCCAACAGATGTACCCATACAAAGGCAAACTGGAACAAATCTAAAAGAACCAGTACCCATCAGAAACATTCCATTCTCACACTAGATTATTGTTTAATTATTAAAAAAAAATGAAAGCTCCTAATTCTCATCTTTAAGGCATCAAACACCACGGTATTGCCTCAGGTTCTGAAAGAGACCAACATCCACAATGATATTCCTTAATACAACTAAACTTTCTCCAATAATTCTGATGAACTCATAGTCAAGCTAAACAACTTTCTCAGTGGGAGTTTGAGATGTGGAAATGTACTCTCAGGGGCAAACTTTACAACTTTGCTATTAGCACAAGTCACTTCTTCTTTGACATTATCCCTTCTAATCTAAACTTGTAGAAATATGCATAAAATTTCAAAGCAAAAACTCCACTCACACTCTCCTCACTCCTCAAAGGATGAGAAACAGATGTATAATTACTTTTTTAGTGTCTTGCTGGCAGCTGTTCCAAAACCATGGTGATAAGAACAGTATACAAACCACTCTACTGCAAAAAGATGCAAAGTACTTTGTTCGAAGTCGGACAAGGGCTCCGCAGTTTAACTGCAAAAAGGACATGGGCATTCTGTACACACCGGACTTCTTGTAGTACAGACACTTCATGATAACAAGATATTCTTCTAACTAATAGAATACCTAAGACTCCCCTGTAATCTCAAATTTCATCATTTAAGAAACTCTTTCAATAAGAGACAGATGCTTGCCCCCAAGAATTTACGGTCAAATGTTATTCTGTTATAAAACAGAGTAAATATGTCAATGAAAATCAAAACACATATATTTTTTTCAGAGGAGAGGTCAAGAACATCTCAAAAGAAGTAAAACAATTGTGTCCTACATTTAGAAAGCAAGATTACTTCAGCAAAAAAAATATACAAAATGTATATTGATGCAACATATTGTCATGAGTCAAATAGTTTAAATTTAATTTGTTTTGACAACTCTGCTGAAAATGAAGCAGCAAATAAATCTCCTGATTTATTGACACAGACTAATAATCAGTTATGAATTTCACTGAGATTGTTATGCATCAGCTTAAGCACTGCTTCCTTTCAGAAGAATGAGAGTGATTTTATCCAATCAAATGATTGTGATGAATGAGGATTGATTAAGAGTAGTCTGATCTCTCTTCTCAAATGCTCTGCAAGTATGCATTCAGATGCATACATTCTGAGATAGGAAGAATTTGTTTATACACTAATTTATTTTTACATTAGAAAGATTAATTAATGTATAATTGTATCTATGGCACCAAACATGTCTTGTGAGCTGTACTATATTATAGCTCACACATCTTAAATTTTATGTCCCAAAACTTAACATTTCAAGCTGACAAGAGACTAAGAATCAGATGCTTGTTTCCACCTGAGGTGTAGTGCAGGAAATCAGACGAATATATTCTTCTGTGTATTCCACAACAAAGCATTTTTTAAAAGGTGCCTAGATCCCTAGAGATGCATAAAGAAACTAAATTTAGTATCCTTAAGTGACTGTATGAAGTCTAGTGATTCCAGACTCCCTATCAAATCAACAGCAAGCATGGCATTTCTGGAGGGTCAGCTGCAGTTTCTGAGACTGAATTACTGTTGTTGCCATCATATTGAAACTAAAACAGTCATGTTCCATGCTTGGCCATATCAAGATGGGTCAGATATCAGAAAAGGATCTGTCCATCTCAAACAGAAACATGCAAAATGTGTAAGCTGCCTGTGTAGAGAGCAGCACATAGAAGTTATCTTTAAAAATCCAGACAGATGCATGAGGATTTTTCTTTTCCACATAGGGAAGGTTCACCCACTGCAAAGCAGAAAACAAGCAATAATATATCCATCAGTGAAAAAGCATTGGTTGTGATGTTGTTTCAACACTTCAGTAGCACTTTAGGCGATGTTCTTCAACAGAGGTAGGGCAGCTTTAAGTTTTTGAAAGTTTTTGGTTACCACAGATGTTTCTAAACACCTTTATACATCTGGACATAAACAACACCTGAAAAGTAGGCTGAAATAAAATGTGTTTTTCTTAGCAGAAGAAACATCTATTAGATATTATTTACAAAGCTTATACATTTTAACCACTGCACAGAATGAAATTATCTGAATTGGGTACTACCAATGATTACAAATTGACACAATGAGTATTAAGTAAATCTTTTTTTACCTGGACAATACAGAGTGAAAACTGTGACTCTGTCTTTTCCACACTTCTAGGAATTTATTCAGAGAAAGAAATCTCCAAGCTTATAAGAAATAAATGTTTCTCATGCTATTTTCACTGACAAATTAGTTTCTTATGTCCACAGTGCAAAGATGTGGTCCACCTGCTCTTCCTAAAAGAATGGTTAAAAACTAACTACAACAACAACAAAAAACCCAACATAAAAAAGTGGTTTAATGTTTCACATCAACATTCTGAAACTTGTGAAGCTTGAGATTTTCTCTTGACTCAAGACTTAGATGTTTGTACAGATGAAGAATTGTTAAATATGTAAATAATAAGTAACAAATAATAATAAGTAATAAATACACAAGTGTTAAAACAACAGATAAGAACTTACCTAGCACCTGATAACACTGATATACTCCCTTGTCCTTTTTGGTAACAGCAGTGATTTGCATTTCTTCTGTTTCCACTCTCAACTTCTGACAGGCGCTGCTCAAATGATTCTCCCTTTCTCCAGTGTCTGTGACATTTCAGGCAAGGAAAAGATCAATGTTTCTTTACAAGTATGCTATGTAAGGCTATCCTAAAAACGTACCTTAGGAGTCTTACCAGTTGATTCTCAACAGTTTGCCTGTCAAGTAAATCTAATACAGTGTCCGTGAGTCACTTCTAATAACTCTGACATTTCTCCCTTAAATCTTTATTTTCAGTAGAGGTTGGGGGAAAAGTTGTTTAAGTCTTCTCTGTTACAAAGAACCATAAGTGAAACAAGAAGCAATTTAGAGTAGAATCAGTCAAAGTAAAGTTCCCAAAACTCAAGTTCATATTAACATTTTGGCTTGTGTTCACAAGCTTTGAACATGTGCTACTGGTGAGATACATCTTCTGCCATCTTTGGCATTAATTACTTGGGGAAATTTCTTCTCTCTGCACAATCCTTCTGTTGGTGTCTTGGCATCTGGGCAACTTATTCCCAAATGGACTTTGATTGCACTAATTTTTCCTCTAGTTTTCCTCTTTTTTTTTCCTGAAAAATAAGTTTTTGCTGCAGGAGGGAATTGAAAATGTAATATGACTATTCTGAAAATAGACACCTTTACATATATTGACAAAGGTGGAGCGTCTTGCAAAATGGGGTCTGTCTCTGATTTGCCTTCTGCATTCTGCAGACAGTCCTCTGGGAATTCAGGGAACAGAGAATTCTATATCCTCTCATCTTCAACCTGTGCCTGTAGCTTATTCTACTAAAAATGATTTGTCCATTCCTGTAGGATAGTGAAGCACTCAGTACCCATAGGCCAAACATTTGGGAGTGGCTCAGGACATCTTCCCTGATGTTTTCTAGGAACCTGTCTGTCTTTCCTCTATTCCTCCCTGCAACCTAGCAAATCAGAGTTTCTTCCTGAGGTCATTACTAACTCCCATGCAGACGCCTCTCTTCTGAAAGAACACGAGAGTGATTTAATCTGCACTGATTTAATCTGCACTGACATTTCAAAGAATCAGCATAAAGGTAGTGCCCAGAGAATCTGAAATATTTAATACTCATATATGTATTATCTTATGAGTCTTTGGTTTGAATTTCAGTAGACATCGCTCCCAGCATCAATTCAGAGAGACCTAAAGAAGGAAAATAAAGAAACCTGAGAATGAAAATAAGATGATGTGTAACTAAAAAAAGTTCAGCCTTTCTGAGTGAAAATGTCCTTACAGTGCTAAAAGTTGCAGCCTTGTGGAGAGCAGTACTTACTATCTTTGAAAAGCTTCTTCACAAGACAATACTGAAGGGGAAAAGGAGGCACAAAGACAAAACTGCAGGACTTTATTGTCCTTGAGGTATATTGCAGAAAGGCAGGATGATTATGACTCTAAGATGATTAAATACTAATGGCACAAACTTCACAAGTGATGAAACAGCCAAATAAATTACCAGCACTTTAAACTAGACACGTTTAGATTAACAGTACTTCTGTGAGACAGTTTGATAAATGTCTTGAATTTAGCAGCACCGCTTCATCCCTGTTTCAGGGACCTTTGACTTTGGTCACCTGCTTAGTAATTGGACTGGTTTGCATCTATGTATTGTGATATGTCATCCTCTGGATGACATTCTTTGTAAAAATATGGGGGTTTATTTATGATTCTATAGCACAGGGTTTCCCAGAAAGGAAGATGCACAAGATGCTGTTTCAACATATCAGTATCAATAGTGTTCAAGTTATCAAAGCCAGATCTGCTTTGATCATTTCCAGGGTTACCACAAATGTGAAGTTCATCTGTACTTTGGGTTAAGAATTTTGAATTCCTTTTACTACTCATCAAAAGTTGATTGTTTCATTGTCACCAAACCAAAATTATTTACTCTGAGTAGTAACATTTTCCATAGACAATAACATTGACCTCAGCTCAAATATTTACAATGCATGACACTATTTATTTCAGTTATCCTAACCTGATGTCCAAAAGTAAGCATCATGTGGCACTACATTACAGTAGTCCTTGCAAAGCAGAATTCTTTAGACCAACAGGCCTTGAGCCACGAGACAGAGCTCTAAGGACACCTGTGCAACCCACAAACACTGCCTTCTGGACAGGTTTTGAGGCCCGAACCAGGGCAGACCAGACTCACCCATACCAAATGCTGCAGAGAAATTTGCTAGCAAGTGTTCTCTAATCTTTTTCAGCATTTGCCCTTTAGTGAATAGATTTCCAGCACCTGCTACCTCACCCTCTCTCCATGAACCAGTCTATAATTAGATGAAGTTTAGAATTTACTCAGAAATTTCACACTTAAAGTGAAATTTGACTGCAATGGTTGGCAAATAATTCCTCAAGAAAAAATTACTTATCTTCTTTCTCTACAAAAAGAGAGAGCTGAGACCTGAAGTTCTACTCTGAGATCTTATTAGATGTTCATTTCAGATCTCCAATATTTTTCACTGGTAGAAGCTCTAGCCCTGCCCCTAGCACATCCTATCCCAATCACTGTCACACCACAATTCTTTTTGGCATTTTTCTGAAAACATACGTTTCAGAACTCTTCTAAAAATTAAGCATCTGTTTCTTTGCCCTTTGATTGATTTCACATAATTAACTTAATAGCCAACATACTGCTTAACATTCCCTTTTGCAAGGAAATCTATTTGACAGAAATATTTTAGGGTTTGGTGAGCACATGTAAACATAAAATTGCTGGGGATTTTTTAGTTAAGAACCATTGCAATAATGTAGCTACAAAGAACTAATAGAATTTTTTGGTTTGTTTTGTTCTTGTTTTATATATGCAGATAATATCTCAAAGATTGACAGTGTATAATAGTCCAAATTACCACAAGATATCTACATTATGAAGAAGGGAATTGAATATTTTTCAGAGGTTTTAGACAGAGTGCTGTTTGCTTCAAAAAGTCTTTTAGCTTAGGCTTTGTATAAAAACTGAGCTCTGCTTATCAACCCGTAATGTACTAAAACCTAGTGCACGCCTTTGAACACTTCCCAGAGTAAATCTGTATAGGAAAGGCTTCCTGAATCTGGTGTCCTAGTACAGAGGCAAAACTAGAACACACACATGTTAGTGATCCCAGCACTCCCTCCTTCTAACCCTCTTCAAGTCTCAGTCTATATTCTGAATTATGCTTCCAATCTTCAGAGTTTTTAAATTTAATTGCTGATTTCAAGTGCAGTTCTGGCCACAACATTGATTTTGTCTTTAGACTATTGCACTGCATGTCAGAGTTTATGTATCCTGACAGACCATCCCTATCTCCATCAGCTGGGGGATATTGCAGTGCACAGTCTAACTAGCATCTCATGCCCATGTGAAAAACTTAGAAAAATGGTGAATCTGTGCTGCTGTCAGAAATGAATTGATTGGTCTGTGTTCTTAGAATAGAAGGTGGCAAAGCTAATCTGATACTCTGGCTGCTTTTGCTGAAGGCAACTAAAGGCACAGCCTCCTGGAGATCAGTGGAACAGGGTGGCCATTTTCTGCAATTTTCTGGAGCCTTCCTGCTCTTGAACCACACATCTTTTTAAAGCATTTATTAATATTTCCTTAGCACCAGCTGCATAATTCTATCAACTGATTCTTAAACATTTGCCTTGAACTAAGCGTGTCTATTAGATGTGAATTTTGATTCTTAATTTCAAAAAATTTATATTTCATGACAGTTTTCCATTCTTTTGCTAAATATTTAACTTTATTTCTGTTGTTAATGTAAGGAACTTGAACCTGTGACCTTTGGATTGATTATCTCTCCATACTGTCAGCAGTTAGAAATCTTTTCCCAGTATAAGATATTTTTTATCATCTCTAAACTTTTTTTGGAAAAAAAATAAATACCTTGTCAGAACAAGGTGTTTTACAATGTTCAAAACTCTTGCAGTTCTTTTCTTTCATCAATTTTTCAGCACCTTTTTAAAGAATGAAAATAGTATCCAACACAGCATTCTGATAATTGTTTCTCTAAAGGTATTTCCAAACACAGCAATGCTTCTCTATTTTCTTTGACTCTCCTCAAGAATTATTTAAGCCTTCTAAGTGTCACTTCAGAGCCAGTTATTTTCCTACCATAGTGTCTAAATTCTCTTGACTAGCAACTTTCCAGAATGCAACTCCTCCTCCTGTTACGATAAGCACTATGTTTTGCTCCTAGCTGAATGATATGGCATTTGGAAGAATTAAAATATGTATTGGGATACTTGAAGTGGCAGCTCAAGGGCTATATTTTGTTTGAGATTGACAGCAAAATGCCTGCTGGAGCTAGTGAGCCTGAGCAGATTGCAGTGGGATAGTTCAGCTATTGCCAAGCTCCAGCATGCAGCCTGGAGTCTGAGAAATGCGCTCCAGCCTCTGAGACCTGGGATATTGTTAGCAGGCAGCTGAAAATTAGCCTGCCTACAGCTGTGCAGGGTATAACAGGATCAAACATTTACTAATTGTTAAAAAGCCTGGAAACACTGACTGGGGAGTTCCTAGGAACCACTGAGAAAAAAGGAGCAAAGGCAATATGACATAATCCCTTGCTGTCGCCTCCAGGCCGTACCCCCAGCTCAGTAAGAGCAACAAAATTCTTCAGTAACTCCCTTTAGTCCACCACCAGACTGATTTTTGAGCTCAGTAAGCAAACTGGTCATTACAATGACTGCAGCAGTGTGTGTAGAATCGAGGGAGCAAGGACATCAGAGCAGTAACAAAACAAACCAGGGCCTGCACAGTCACAGTGCAACCACCTGCAAAGGTTTGTCACCAATCTTCTGGGGGCACAGCAGAGTGCAGTGACACATCGCCACACACC
This sequence comes from Rhipidura dahli, assembly GCA_013399225.1. Taxonomy (NCBI): domain Eukaryota; kingdom Metazoa; phylum Chordata; class Aves; order Passeriformes; family Rhipiduridae; genus Rhipidura; species Rhipidura dahli. Next base: position 3,121,275 of record VXAC01001162.1, read on the forward strand.
TGGCAGAGCACACACCAGTGCTCTGATCCTGCTCATTTAAAGTGTAAACATACATTTGAGGATTCACAGAAAAAAAAAATCCCACTGATCTAATTCAAGTGCAAAATTTGTCCTCAGGTACTTGCTAAATGCTATGGAGGCTCACCTGTGGAACAGCAGGGACAGAAACAAAGGACCCACACATCGGGGTGTCCCAGAACAAGGTCAAGTGCAGGCACTGATGGAAAGAAAAACTCTTCTTTAACATCCATCTAAAGTGAGTATTCATGGCAATAAGGAAACTGTGAAGAAAATGGACAGTAAATTTACTATAGCAAAAATTTCATCAAAATTATTCTGAAATCATTTTTGTGAATATGTTTCATTCACTACTAGCAGTGACTGAGACTGATACATAATGGAAAAGTTTGAGTCAGAACAGGACAAATATGGACAAGAAAATAAACCCTACAACCCCCCACCCCTTAACATTTGATCAGTCCACAGGTGGTTATGCACTGCATCTGCAATATCTCTCCTCCACTGGAAGATGAATTTACTGAACATATGATGGGTGACTAAAATAAATAGAAAACTGTTACTTCCAAAATATAGCCTGTGTGCTGTGATTATCAGTGTTTTCGAAAAGTTCATGCTTCATTTACATAACAGTAGATAATCAGATTTCTGTTCAAATATGATATGGAGAATCCTTCTTAAGCAGATTGGAGTATAGCACTCTCATGACAAAAATCAAAACTGGTTCAAGATCATTGAAATGTCTTCCATTCAGACATTTAAGTAGATGAACAGCAATGCAATTGTTTTTTCAAAAACTGGAACTTTTCACATACTTTTGAAGTGCTTTGTATATCTCAGCATATTTCTGTAATGGGGATAACATGGATTTAAATAATCCACTGTATTATAAGCACCAGTTAAATTGCATGATTAATGTGATATGATGTTTCTGGTACTTTCATGGTTAAGCATGTTGTATTGTTGTGTTATATTTTGTCAGTAATAGAAACTCTGACACAGTTACGAACTTTGCTAAACAGAATTTTCTTTTTATTGTCAGAAAAGATAAGAATCTGAAAGAGTCAGCTATGATAAAAGCCAGATATCAAAGAGATGAGCCTTGTGTTTTGACCTCTCCAGATCCTGCATCTGATCAATACAGAACTGTAGCCACATTCACATTTTATGAAGAGATGTTGGAGTTGTTCCATAGACATTATATTCAGCTACTTTTAAAATATATTCTTTACAGTTTTATTTTCCATTTTCTCTACAGTATAATCTACAACTGTTTGATAAACAGTCCAGTTGAAGAGTTGACAAGCAATGCCTCAATTTTTTTCTTATATTTGAAATCCATTATTTATATTGAAATAGTGACCATTTAACTCATGTTTACTCTATTCTCTGAAAATACATCTAAAACAATGACATCTCTGGTTTTTGTGGATTAACATTTTTATAAAGAAATTATACATGTAGTAATTTTTTTGTTTGCAGAGACCAAATGTTAACAAAATTGAGCATGTCTGTAGCTGATTTTTTTTAAAGCAAGGATATATCCACTCAGTTCCCCAGACACAGGCAGATTCTCACCGACGTGTATGAAATACTGTTTCATCTGACTTCAAATGGGAATGGCAAGCATTTCAAGTAAGGAGTAAAAAGCCTGTTCACCTTCTTTATAGCTTTCATAACCATTTAGTTGGGTGACCTAAAAAACGTTTGAGTGCAGATTATGTGAGGTAGAGCAAGAGAGAAAGAGGTAAAGCATCACAGTGGTCACATTTACATGACAGAGAAACCAAACAGTCCTGCAGCTGGATGCAGCCTTGAATATTATTGAACCTTCAGTAAACAAGAAAACAAATAAAAAACCTTCACGTGTAATCAGAAATTATGCCCCCATGCACTACCTCCTACAGAACCATCAAAAGACTTTTATTGCTTCTTTTCCCAGCCTTTCAAATTATTCCTGCCACATCAAGCCACATTCCACTCCAGTAAAATTTTGCACTTAACAGCTGCAAACACTTCAAGCAAACTGCAAACCTTTTGACTAGGAAGGAACCCTAGAATACACACGATACGTCCCAGATTTCTCTTCTACTAGTTTCTGTTACTGGCAGCATTTGTGTGAAAACAGATTTGTTTGCTTGTTTGTTTGTTTAGTGAATATCACACAACTAATGATTGCTGAAAGGCTGGAGTTTCGCACAATTTGCTGAGGTTCAAGCCATGCTTCCAGCACATTGCTGCATCAAGGCTGGGAGCAAGCTGGAATCTGAACCTAGATCTGGACCTGAGGCATCCCTCTTGGCATCATCTCCAGTTACTATCTCTCCATCAGAGGACCATGAATAATGGATAGTCATCCCCAAATCTGGCAATCTGGCATGATACATTGCTTTTGAAATAACAAAATGTTAATTGGAGTAACCCATGCCTGCCAGAAAGGCAGACCCTTTCTCTTCTTTTTTCTCTAACATTCTGGTGCATAGATATCACTGTGATGGATCCTGTGTGCAAAATATGGCTTATAAAAAGCACAAAGTACAACTGACTGTTTGGTTACTGCCACATTTGGATGAAAAATACTTAATTTACCTTTGTTCATCTTTCAAATGGTTTGATATTTTCCCTGAACCTCATTCAGTCATCCCATCTGGGAAGCGGGATCTGGATTCTATGATGGAAATCACAAGCTCAGTTAGGATCCATCTGACAAATCATCCTACATGGGATTACAAAGCTAAAAAATTTTGTTTGTCTCATCCAGAACATTTTTAATTCAACATCGATTGCTTGTACTAGAATATTATGGCCAGAAGCTGACAGTCCTTAGCTAAGTATCTCCCTGCCTCCAGAAGTGGATCTGCCTGAACAGGGACTGATGGATTCTCTAAGGGAAGAGTTGTCACATCCTTCCAGACAGCAAAACAGAGGAATAAAGAGACTAAGCTTGTTAAGACTTTTGAAGTCGTATAAATTATTAGTATTATTAGTGCATTTACAAATACTCAAACATTCTGACATCTAATCCCTTGTCAGAACATATGCATAGTGTAAAAAATATGTTTCATTTTAAAAAAGGTCATTAATAACACTGTATTGTCAAATCTGGGAAGCTCTGGGGATAAAATACAGGTTTCCAGGTTCCTTCTCTGTAGAGCTTTTCCATGTAAGTATTTATTTCCTGCACCACCAACTACCTACCCATATATCTTCTAGTCTTCCAGACCTCACCTACAGACACAATCTTTTTAACCTCCTCCTCTCTTCAACATCTCTCAGCAATTTCACAGAAGGATTAATAGGACTTCCCTGTCCAGAAGCAGTCATCATCACCCAGCTCCTTGTCTGACCCTTGCTGCTATGTGAGCAGGGCCAGGTCAGCACCCCATCAGAGGGGAAGCAGGAAAGAGATGGCAAATCTGAGACAGAAAGGGACAGGAGTGCTTTGCTCTTCTCTGCACCAAGGGGAGAACAGTCAGGCCTGCAAATCCTGAGGCAGAAACTTTCCCTGAGGAATGACTGGACAGTGATGAGTTGTTCAGTTTTGTTTCCCCTTCCCTGATGGCATTTTATCAATGATTGTCTAGCAGTCCTGCATCTCTAGATATAAAAAGGAAGGGCAGTGCTCAGAAAGGAGCGTGTGACAGACATGCTGCTGCAATGATTAATGTGCTCACCCAAGCTGGTACCTCACCACCTAGTCAATTAATCACTGTCCGGTATTTTGGAAGCCATTAAATTTCCTACTATTTCAATATACCATCTTCTTAGCAGTAGGCAGGCTTGCCTTTGAAGTATGATGTCACCAGTTCTGAGTTTCATGCCCTCCTCATTTTATTCCTTCACTGCCTACTAAAACATGTATTGTTATGACTACTGCTGTGGCAGGTGGGTAGTTTCAGTTTCTTGCTATGACCTCTCTAAGGATGCCTTCCGGCAAATGCAGAATATGTGGAGAATATTTTATCCTTCATTTTGGTTGCAGTTCCTGGGAGTTATTTACTCCCACATTAGAGGTCTAACACACCAAGGGCTGTGCCCATCCAGCTGTTCCTGGGAGAGAAGGAGATAGTGACCAAAATCTTGCTCCTGTCAGAGCAACACTAAGGTGGAAGCAATTTTCTTTATGGATGAGCGGAAATGGAGGTCTATCATCTGATCCTGAAAGAGCCCCAGCAAAAGGGAATTCATGTCCATTTCTCTATCTGACTGTGAAGAAGACCATATGAAAGTGGTGGACTGAAGGACCCCACAAAACATTTTAGTGAGTGAAAGATTTATTAGACAACTCCATAATCTAGAGTTATAACAAAACCCATAATCTGACCAACTAATATTCATCTTTCCATAGGACTTGACACAACTTTTCTCTGGCTTCACTTTTCCTTCTCTAAGCTTCTGTAGTTGGCAAGCTTCCTACAAAAAATAAATCTCCAGCTTAATTACTCTTATTAATGATGTCGGTCAGGACATTTTGCAGTCAGGGACTCTGTGTGCTCAAAAAGGTTTTCAGCAGATTTGATAAGAAGCACTAGGCAACAAGCCCTGTTTTGAGAAGGAAAATGATTGATCATTACCTCTGCAGAAGTGAAACAGGAGGCTGCTTATTTAAGTGAAGGCTAGGAATAAAATAAGTACAGTACTTTAGATAAGCAACCTTCCAGAAATGGGAGAAAACAAGGCAGGGTTATAAAGGCGGGAATTAGCAGTGAGCAACCTGGTCAAACATCACCTAGTAGAGCTGACAAGGTTCACAAGACAGGCCTTGGGGCCTGTGCTTCATTTTCAGGTGAGAGAAAATGGGGAAGACTCCTACCTCATCCTCACAGAACTCCACCAGTCTCATGTAAACTTTAAATTAATATATGTATGGGTACGCACACAAATGCATACATGCAAATGTATATGGTAAATAAAAACACCATTCTACCTTGTAACGAACCTTTAAATGGTAATAGTTGGCCAAGCAGAAGGAAAAGGTCACTAGCACTGCTCTTGATTCACATTTTCTCTCACCTGTCACTAATGTGAGAATGATTGAAGGAGTGGGACAATGAAGCTTAGACCTGTGTTCCTAATATCAAAGCATTCTGAACAATAAAATTTTTCTCCATCTTCAGCATCAGATAATTTGTACTTTCAAGCACAAAGAAATAAATTTAAACTGCAATATCTTGCCCTTGGGATGCATAATTGATCAAATGAAGATTAGGTTAGTGCTTTATAAAACTATGTTGTAATTTAGAGTCAAAATGCCAAACAGAATTTCTTATGGCTTAAAGTAAGTCTTTTTTCTCTTGTACTCAAGGTAAAGTCCTCTCATTTTTCATAAGGATTTAAGCTATATGCAAGGCTATCTTCGGCACAGGTGATTGAAACTTATCCCAAAATTTGAACTAGTTGTTACCTAACACTTAGCATGCTCACCATCAGACACAGTAGTTCCATAGTAGTACAGATTGCAACTATTTAATCTACAAAATAGTAAACTATAGGTAAAGATAGGAAATGCTTTGATTTGATCTTTAGATGCCTAGTTGTTCTCATTGTTAAATACCAGTAAAAGGCAGCAACTCCCTGATGAATCATTAGAGAAATCTGGTAACAGTAAAAAAAATAAACAAAGTTATATTCAGGTATGAGAAGAGAGATCTGATTCAAAATCTCATGAAAGGTTTAAACCCAAATGTTCAAAGAGTGTGAATTCAAAGTGAAAGTGGTTCAGAAGAGGATAAGCAGTGAGTTTACCATAAAAAAGCCCCCANACCCAGGAACAAACCCCCCCCCCCCCCCCCCCCCCCCCCAAAGGTTTGGCTTCTACTTAAACTTAGCAGCATAAAGGCTGGAGATAAACCTGATTGATTTCTGTGTCTAGTCCGGGGGAGCAAAGGGAGAAGAGCAGGAAGGTGAAGATCTCAAGAACAAGGTGAAGGTTTTCTTAACACAAAATATACAAATCTATTGATTATTAATACCTTTGGGCTGAATTTAAAAGGTTTATGAACATCCAAGTACTGAGTTTATAAGCCCACCTTCTTTCTGGCCAAGGACAGAAAAAAAACTTACCAGTTTTAATATAGACCCTGAGAAAGTAATGAACAAGTTTAATGTTACCATCCTTCATTTCTCAGGGTCTGGACTAGACAGTGAAGGCCAAATCTTCTGGGTTTGTAAAACCTAAAAGTAGCCTTTCTTTTTTCTGCACTACTCCTCCTCAAACTTCTGGCATACAAGGGTTCAAAACAAACCTTTAATTTTTAAGGCAATCTTTATAACACTTCATGTTCTTTGTCCAAGTGTGGTTTCCCTATGCAGGGCAATGCTTTCAGAGAGATTGATTATATCAAGTTCCACTTGAAGCCAGCTCAGGGAAGGTGCACGATGGCTGGAACACAGCCATGCTTTACACTAACCTCCAGTTAAATAGAAACCTGGAAGATTTGGAGCAGGTCACAGCCTACCTATGCTGTATGCATCCTGTGGCTACTACAGGCAGATATGTAGAATATGCTGGATCATTTTGTGTAAGTATCTCCCTTTCATCATGCTAGAGAGGTTTTAAGTGAAAGTGGTCTATTTGTTTTGGGCTTGCATGGCCAAATTTTGGTAGTGGGGGATCTACAGGGGTGGCTTCATTGGGGAGCTGACAGAAGCTTTCCCCATGTCTGGCAGAGCCAGTGCCAGCTGGATCCAAGATGGACCTGCCAGTGGCCAAGGCTGGGCCAATCAGAAATGGGGGCAATGCCTCTGTGATATTTAAGAAGAAGGGGGAAAAAAAATCATTGTGCATGTGTAATTGTGGCCAGAGAAGAGTGGGGTGAGAATATGTGAGAGAGAGAAGACACCAAGGTCAGGGCAGAAGGAGGGGCAGGAGGTGCTCCAGGCACCAGAGCTGGGATTCCCCTGCAGCCCGTGATGCAGCCTGTGGTGAGGCAGCTGTGCCCCAGGAGCCTATGGAGGACCATGAGGATGCAGAGATCCACCTGCAGCCCATGGAGGAGACCCATACCAGAGCAGGTTGATGCCTGAAAGGAGGCTGGGACCCCATGGGAGGCCCATGGAGAGAGGAGCACACACCAGAGCAGGCTTCCTGGTAGGAATTGTGACCCCATGGGGGACCTACACTGGACCAGGCTATTCCTGAAGAACTGCATTCTGTGGAAGAATGACCCACATTGTAGCAGTTTAAGGAGAACAGTTGTGTGTGGGACAGATTCAGTTTGGAGAAGCTCACAGAGAAATGTTGTCAAGGAAGGAACCCTCACTGGAGCAGAGGAAAGACTGTTCCCCTAGGCCAGCAGCAGAAACAACTTGTGATGAACTGACCATAACCCCCCATTGCCTTCTGCCCGTGCTGCCAGCAGGGAGAAGGTAGGGCTGGGAAGGAGGTAGGGATGAAGGAAAGGTTTTTTTAAGGTCTGTTTTTACTTCTCATTATCCTGCTCTGATCTTGTCAGCAACAAATTCAGTTAGTATCTCTAATTTGAGCCTGTTTTCCTCAAGACAGTATTTGGAGAGTGGTCTCTCCTGGTTCTTATCTCAACCCATTAACTGTTTGTTATATTTTCTCTCCCCTGTCCAGCTGTTGAGGGGAAGTGATAGAGAGGCTTTGGTGGCTGCCTGGCTTTCAGTCAGGGTCACCCCACTACATTATCTCAGAAGAAAAGCAACATACCTTCTGTGAAATTTTATGCAATCCATACAAATGATGTGTCTGGAAAGAAAGAAGCAGGAAATCAGTAAAACTGAAATCAAAAGCTATACAGCTGTGGACTTCACTGAAAGTAAATTGCTTCTTTTGAATTCATTACTTCATCTGCAGCAGCTCTTAGAACCAGTGACCTGCCATTTTCTTCCAGATCTAAGCAGCAGCCACCCTGAGAGCAGGGCTCTAGCTGCAGTCTTATGTCCCAGCGTAAAACTGTTTGGATTAACCAAAGTCAGCTCTGAATAAAAGAAACCTCCAGAAAAAAAGGGATTTCTGCAGCTCTTATTACCCCAATTTCTGTGCACTTTTAGTACTCTTGTATTTGCATACATCACAGCTTTCCATGAGAGGAAAAGATACAAGATTACCTCTCCTTATGCCTTCATTTTCAGACACTTTGGACGGGGAAGCATCTGAGAGCATATGGTCACCACAAGAACACCTCTTCATGGAAAAGTTGGTAGGACATTGCTGGAAACATGACTGGATTACATATATACTTAAAAATACTTGGAACCTCACTAAGGTATCTCGAAAAATGTCAGAGTTATTCAGTTTGAAGCAAACATGAAAGGGTCATGTACAAAGATATGGGTTTCCACGGACAAAATAAAGTTTAAACACTTCCATGTTTTGCCAACCTTGGCCACTTGTGGGTGAAAACTAGGGTGACATTAACTTGTTTTAAAAATACACAGCTAAGATTTGAACAGAAAGACAGCCTCTGACTTGCTTGAGTTTCTGCTTATTCCAATTATTTTTGAAGTCATTGCAAATATTTCTACTGACTCGAACAGATGAATCAGACTCCTTGGCACTGCAGTGAATCACAGATTAAAACAAAAGTACTTGTATGATTTGTATGACAACCTTTAATAAAATTAGTCCCTTCTGGATAGCAGAACACTGATGTACTGCTGAGGCAGTACCATTTCTGTTTGAGAAGCAGCTGAGCTGGTTTTGTGTATAGGAAGTTACATTTACTTGAACTCATTCCTTGAGTGGTTACCTCACAACTGGAGCATTACTACTTATATACTCACTGAGGATTTGACTTTGATTTTCAGCTGAAGCTCCTTGGAAGAGTCAAAAATCTGTAGCAGTTCACCATGTCTTGGGTCCCTGTAGGAGAGAAGTAAATATTACAGTACCAGACAAAGTCAAACACAAGAAGCAAAATGTTCCAGCACCTGCTGAGAACGTGCAAACTTACTGAAAATATAAATAGTGACTTCTTGTGGGTTTTTTTCTCCCCCTAAGCAGCCTAACATGGCAGAATGAACAAGACTGACTGCATGTCCTGACATCAACTTTGGGTTGTCCCACATCGTACTGTTGGAGTCCATTTATGGCCACTCTAGTGGTCATGAAGCACCTCAGCAGTCAGCACTCCTGAAACCTGACATCATGACCCAGTAACAGCAAAAAATAAATAATATTGTGACTTCAGATAAGCTACTGTAATTGTTGATAAAGCAACAATGTAATCACTGCTAAAATACATTCGAATACTAAAAATGCAAACAGTTAAAGTTATTTCTAAAATAATGTGCAATAATAGGACTTGAAGACTGTTTTTTCAGATAGTTTGCACTTCTTTGTTGTTCAAAGCTTAGTTCTGTGACTGCTGTAACAGCTCTGAGTACTCAGCAGTTTTCCTGTCCCACCACAGCTGTTTGAGGACAAGAAAACAAAAACAAGAAACAAGGTAGAAAGCTCCTGGGCAACCTCTTGTGGTGAATCATTTTTTCCTTCACAGCAAGTACAATTTCTTATATTTAAACTCTTGACCCTGGGGCCTCAACCTCTCATTTTGCATCCTGAGAAAAATCTGGCTCCACCTTCTCTTTAAGACTGCAGTTATAATCCCTTTTACTCTTTTCTTCTGCATGTTAAACACTCCAATTCCTGCTCAGATGTCCTTTACGCCAATTCCTGAATCATCCCCAAGGCCCTCCACTGAGCCAATATTTCTCCTACACTCAGTTATTGAGATCCTTCTCTTTGTCAGTGGACCGGTGTGATTATCACTTGATTGCATACTAAAAAGACATTAAACAGTTCAGACTTCTTAGCATCATCTATTTATAGCTTTCTTCTTACAAAAAGTAGTAGAGATTTTTTCTGTTTTGATTTTCCTCTTGATCCTTATATCCTTCTACACCATTTCTTGCTGCAGCCAGTGTCCCTTCCAGGTGAATCATACTGTTAGCTTTTTTTTTATGAGTTTACCTTTTTATGTTGTTGCACTCATCCTTAATATCCACTTCAGTTTAAATAGCTGACTTCAGCCAAATTATTTTCTTGCTACATTTCCTCCACAAACAGTAAGAATCTATGCCCTTGACCATATGACTTTAGAGTGTTGCTGTCTTGCTTTACTACTTTCTTCCCTTCAGTCAGTTTCACAAAACACCCTGCAAAATAAGCTGAGTTAACTGCATTTCTTTTATTTAAAATCTGCTTGATTCTAATATGAGTTATTCTGCATTCCTGCTATTAGGACTGTGAGTAAATAAACATATTTTGATGCACATGCTTATGCTAAAAAAAATTAAGACCAAAAAGATGAAGCCCATACACTTAAAATAAATAAATAAATAAAACCACCATAATTTAAACAAGCAGGTAATGAAGTCAAAGCAGAAAAGTCCTACTTATCTTGCTCACTAACATCCTGTTCATTTGTTTGAACCAGATAAGCAATGGAAGGCTGAAACCTGTGGTAGTCAGTGATCTGTG
>VXAC01001163.1:0-150034 GCA_013399225.1 Rhipidura dahli
TCCCAGTCCAACAGCTGCTCTTACAAACAGAGCTTCACTCAGTAGGATAGGACAGCAGGAGATGGAACCCCATGGTGGTGACGAATTCTCCCCACAGCTACCACAGCCTCTCTCCCCTCCGATGTTGACAGCGAGAGGGAGTTAGACGCTGTGCCTAGCCCCTTTCCCCAACACAAAATCTTGCAGTAACTCTGCCCTTTCCAAGAGAAAAATACCCTCAGGTAGGAGAGTAGCAGCGAGCTGCACTCCTCGCCCTCCTCTATGGCTACATCTTTTGTCTCTCTTAAGTACTAGGTATGGGAGGTCCACCCCTGGATATCGCTGCCACTTCCTACTCCAGCTCCACCTTCGATGTAGGAGGCTCGTCCCTGGGGGAGGACTTGGCAGGCGGGACTAGAGTCTGAGATCTGCCTTTTCTTCTAGAAAGAGGGCGTGCCTAGGGGTCTGGGCCAGCCCACCCTTCCAGGAGGTTCTGTTATGTTCAGTGTTTCAATGGTTATTGTTCATTGAACCCTCCCCTCAATTGTTTTTATTGGACCCCAGACCCTTGTACCCTCCCCTTACTCCATATCCCATTGGTTGTTCCCTCCAGCTCCTCCCAGTTCTCCCCTCCCTTTTAACCGGCTGCACACCCCTGGTTCCTCGAAGTTCTCCCTCCACTGCTTTCCGCCCACGATCCCTTCACCCATCCCTGCAATAAAGGAGACTACAGGGGAGACCCCCTTCTGCAACCCTCTGCCTCTGAGCCTTGATTCCACCTGCGCCTAATTTGCTTCTTGCCTTGGGCAGCCCCACCTCTGTGTGAGCCATCCACGCCAGGCTCTGAAGCGACCTTACTGGGCTTTCGGGCACTTGGGGGCTGGTGTCTCAGTAGAGGGTGACCAGGAAGCCAGGCTCATTACAACACCAGATATTGTTTCTTAGCAACAAATGGGAGAAAATTCCCTAAGAGAAAGAAAGTAAAAGGAAAAGTCTTAAACCCCCACCGGAATCCCTTCTTGTAACTTACAAAATGAATTGAACAACAGATGATTTTGAGATTAAAAACAAAACATCCTTTGATTTCCCTGGTATGGTATTTTCTATGTCTATGGTGCTGTGTGCCTGTACATAATGCAGAACTACATAAGAAGGGTAAGCGATTTGCTTGTCTTGAAAGTTTATCCAAACAATCTAAAAATACTGATAAATTTTAATAGCTTTAATTATTATTTTATGGTGAGGTTGAGTTGAGAAAAAATTCTCTAAGTACAATTTTAGCATAATGTTGCATTCTTTCACAAATGCTGACATGCAGGTTCCAGTATTAGCATATAATGTATTTTATTGTTCAGGATCACAATGAAAATGAAGGTATTTCTTGCCCTGATGTAAAGTGTGTTGGGATTTGTTTTAGTCCTTGCCATGCCCCCACACCCCCTACTGCCCTGTTTTTGAAGACCTGGACATCAAGAGATGCCTGGAGAAGGATCTCGGGTCGGCAGGAGAGCAGCACAAAGGAATCCAATCACTTTCATCAGAGACCCAACCTGAAGACAGTCAGCATCAGGGATCCTCAATGCCTCTATGCAGCATGGGGAATTAACAGGAGGAGTTAGATTCATGTACGTCTGCAGGGCTATAATGTTACTGGCATAATGGAAATGTGATAGGATGGATCCATGAGTAGAGTGTTGAAGTAGAATGCACAGAGGACTACTCCCTTCTCCAGGCATTAGGTTGGAACAACCCCTGGCATCGATCCAGGCTGGGTATGAGCAGATGGAGCAGCCCTGCTGAGAAAGACTTGCAGGTGCTGGTGGATGAGAGTCTGGATATGCCGCAGCTTTGTGTGCTGGGACCCAGAAACCAAGTGTGTCTTGGGCTGCATCAAACAAAGTGTGACCATCAGGCTGAGGGAGTTGATTTTTTCCCCCTCTGCTCTACCCTTGTGAGACCCCACCTGGAGTTCTGCATCCAGCTCTGGGGTCCTCAGCACAAGAAGGATGCGGAACTCCTGGAGCTATTTCAGAGGAGGTTACAGAGGTGCTTCAATGGCTGGAGCCCCTCTGTTCCGGAGACAGGCTGGGAGAGCTGGGGGTGTTCACCTGGAAAAGAGAAAACTCCAGGGAGTCCTTAGACCCCCTTCCAGTGCCTAGAGGGGCTTCAGGAGAGCTGGAGAGGGACTTGGGACAAGGGCCTGGAGTGTCAGGACAAGGGGGAATTGCTTCCCAGTGCCAGAAGGCAGAGCTAGGTGGGATATTGGGAAAGGAATTGTTCCCTGTGAGGATGGTGAGGCCCTGGCACAGGGTGCCCAGAGAAGCTGTGGCTGCCCCTGGATCCCAGGAAGTGTCCGCAGCCAGCTTGGGTGAGGCTTGGAGCAGCCTGGGATAGTGGAAGGTATTCTGCCCATGGCAGGAGGTAGGACTGAATGAGCTTTGAGGTCCCTTCAAACTCAAACCATTCTGGGATTCTGTGAAGATAGCATTTACTTTTTTTATTATACAACTTTCTATTGTAAGTGTTATCCAAAACTCTAAATATTTTTGCATTTCAAATACAATTAAACAGGATATCTGTTACATTGGAAATATGAGAAAACATTTTTATTATGCTGAAAAGATTTTTTGTGTATAACTAAGCCATAGTTTGCATTACCAACTGCATCTTAAGAAGTGCTCATCATTGAAGAGTCAGCACATGGATCAAAGGCCAGAGTAGTGGCTGCAGTGTGAAAGCATTTCGTCCCTGGAGCAGGAATCTGTCTGGTGTAATCACATAGCTATTGGTTCATCATGCATTGTGTGTTTATGGCCCCAACTGTTAACCTGCTTTTTGCAGGCCTTTCTTCTGAAATAGTCTTTGATGTCAATTCTTTTGCAATAAGAAACATGCAACAGTTGAGCTGATGCAGTAGCGGACAAGGATTTTGACTGAACTTGGTGTGAAAACTGAGATTAAGGCCAGACAACTCCTACAGTACACAGGGTGTCACCTTGAAAATACATGAAATTAGAGGGAATTGGAGCCCTGGAGAAAATACCATAATTGAACAGTTGGAGCCTGACCAGGAGTCCCACCACTGGAAGATGGAAAGAAAATAAGGGAATAGGGGACTCCAAAAAGGGGCCAAATTGCATCTAGCTTTGCAATTATATGTGCTTGGGTTGTATTCATCCCTTTTGTCATTACACACAGGATTAATGTCCCAGTGCCAGGGATTAATTTGTTTCACTGTGGTTTCTGTGTAAGTTTATTTTTGGTGTAGCTCTGAGGCATGTTAGTATATATTTATGTACAGCTTTAGTGTAAGATTAGAGAAAAAAGGGAATTAAAAGACACCCAAAAACCAGACTAAATTCCAGAGAGTGCAACACACAATGAGAAGTCTGTATGCATGAAACATTTCCTTCTGGTTTAGTTGATCAGCTTTTCCTCATCTTGGAGAGTGTGGGGATCTAAATTAATAATTTTCATACCTAAACTAGCATATTTTCAGATTGCTTGTTAATTTTATGATTATTAGACTATTTTTCTTTTCTGAAGGAAAATGCCTGCAAATAGCAATGTAGTGGTGTTGGAGGTTAGGGGTTTTCCTTTTGTTTTCTTTCTCTTAGCAAATTTTCTCCCATTTTGTTGCTAAGAAATAATGACCAGGTACTTAAGAGAGACAAAAGAAGTTGCCCTGGGAAGGGTGCAGCTGGCTTTTCTCTTACGTGAGGGTTTCTGTCAGAGGGGCAGAGATACCATGGGAATTGGGGCTGGGAGGAAACGGGTTGGGTGCAGCTCCGAGTTCTCTTGTGCTCTTGGCTTTGTGGGAGAATAGTCAAGCTGCTGCTTGAGGGGCAGAAATTGCTGCCACTGCCGGAGCTCAGCCTGGTTCTGCTTCTTCTGCCGTGGGTGAGCCGTTGATTTTGAGAGCACCCACTGAACTGGGACCATTTTAGCACCCTACCTCACTTAAAAAAGGACTTTCACCATCTGCTGGGATGCCTTGGGGGAAAACCCCGGGATCCTGAGCCCTTTCCCCGTGGTAGGGAGCCTTTCCCTGCCCTGCTCAGGAGCCAGGCTGCCTCTGTCCTGCCCCCACCATTTTTCCGCCACTACACTGGTTTTTTTTGTTACACTGTCCCTGCCTGCGGGATGCCCCGCAGTTCCAGCTGCAGCTGCGGAGTTTCTGATACATCTCATCTACTGTTTTTTTTCGTCTTGCTGGGGGCCACCTCTCCAATCCACAGTAGCTCTCCCCGGAGTCCTGACCAGCCTCATTTGGTGAAAGGCTGTCTTGGACCTCTACACCTCCTGAGCTCTGTTCCAGGACCAGCGTTGGCAGCTGCTATAAGGTTAATAGACGGATGGGCCACTTTGCCTTTTAAAATAAATAACTTTTCTTCCTCACAGAGGAAGAATGAAGTGCAAACGAGAAGGGAAAATGGCGAATGACCCCGGCTCCTCCCTCATCCAGGTCGCTTATGCCCTCGGTCAGGGAGAAGAGCCAGTGGCTGATGGGGGAATAGTCACCTGGCCAATAGAGTCAGCAGGGGAGGAGCGGAGACAAACATGGGCTTTGGGAAACTTGAGACCTCCAGTCTGATGCATATTCATCCAGCCTTATGCATAGGCATCAGCTAACCCGGGACAAACCCCCGAGAGGCTGGAGTACAACCCCCTGCCGCTCCTCGAATGCTGCACTGCTACAATCTATGACCTCAGAATTTTGCTCATCCCTGCTGTTCCAGCTTCCTGCTTCTGAGGTTTCTGCTACCGGTCCTTTTGCTATCCAGAGGGGCACCAAGACCGAATACCCCGGGGATTTATAAAGGAAGCTCCTCCACCACTTCCACTGGCTGCCTCTGCCATTACTGCATGGAAAGAGACAACTGAGCTCGCACCACAGCGCTCCCTGCAGGCGCGGGGAACCATCGCACCCGCCCTGCCCGGCCGGGAGCCACCAGCGCCCCTGGCGGCCGCAAGCGGAACTGCACCAAAGGGGAAAGTGCCTGCAGCCCAGAGAGGCTGGCACTGGGTGCCTGGTTCTGTTTGGTGCTGCTGCCCCAGCTGCTGTTTGTTTGCATTGTTATACATTTACCTAATAGGAAAGAACTGTCATTCCTTCTCCATATCTTTGCCTGAAAGACCCTTAATTTCAAGATTATAATAATTTGGAGGGAAGGGGGTCATTTTCTCCATTTCAAGGGAGGTTCCCACCCTCCTTGTCAGTCACCTGTCTTTCAAACCAAGACGAGTTGAAAGTGTTAAGTTATCACAACTAATTGTGTTCCAGGTAACAGAATCACAGAATGCTTTTGTTGGGAGGTTGTTTCCACATGGCTGACTTCAAGGTTTGCTTCAACTTCCAATTTAGATCAGATTGCCTAAGTCCTGTTCAAGGACTGGGTATTTCACAGCTTCTTACAGTTCCAGTGTTTGATAAGTCTATTTGTGAACTTTTTCTGATGTGGTGGTTATTAGCATTAAGGTTCACCACTGAGTTTCCTCTTCAGATGGTTAAAGAAACCCATCTCTCAGCCTCTTTTCTCAGGTAATACGGCAGCCCTTGATCATCTTGGTAACCCTCTACTAGACACAATCCAGTGCATCCATGTCTTTCCTATGCTTGGGAGCCCAAATCAGGACACAGTAATCCAGATTTAGCCTCAGTAGTGGAAAACCAAGAGGAACAATCCCTTTCTGATACAGGATGGAGGTCTTGGTAATGAATGTCCGAGGTGTTAATGATGCTGGGATACAAGGCTGTTTTTGTGAGAAATATGGATCCTAACTAGTAGCCCGAGTGCTGTGAGTCTCCATCCAAAATACCGTGTGTGTGTCTGCATGGATTCATGCAGGTGCACAGAACCTGCAGAAGAGATACACAATTTGTATTCTTGGATATAAATCTGGGATCTGATTTCCTTTCACAATTAAAGAATGTAAAATAGTTGGAACTATTGGCCCTGGTTTATATGTGAAAGAGTACTGTCCCTCTGCATTTTTAGCAGTTGATTTGTAGATTTGTTTTATACCTTTGTCACATAATTAAGAGGCTCTTGAATGGCCCCTATTCAGCACCCATGCTGTAAATTCAAATGTGTTGGAAAAGCAACTTCCCGGAAGTTTTCACTTTGATCTGCTGCTAAATTTGATATCCTTAATTTGAGTCAGATTGATTAGCCACTCTCATGTCTAACTAATTCATTGAGTTGTTAATGATCAACGTTAATCTTATTATCTAAGCGAGTTAAAGGCACATTATCCATTACTCTGGTTGTGGTTATGACAGACAGCTGTCAGGCAAATGAGCACATTTTTCCAGGGAAATACAGAAACACACTCTTTAATTTGTGTTTTTTCCCTGACTAGAGCAAGCTGAAGTCTTCAGCAGAGGAGAGATGGATAAAGTGGTGGGTAAATGGCCACTACCTTCAGGGAGATGGCTCAGATTGGAAAATGGTGTTCCAAACCAAGGGAAACCATACAGAGAATAGCGAAGAAGGATTTATTCCACCATTTGATGTCAGTATTTGCTCACTTTTAAAACTAGATAGAATTTTTTTCCTTTCCAGGGCGACTTCTGGGTAAAGGCCATTTGCCACCTTTGTGAGTGTTCCTTGCTGTCCAGATATTATTGAGACCAATTGACCAAGGAAGTAGATAAACAGTGGTGAGGATGATTCTCAAGTGTTCTCACAAGTGCTGCCTGCTTTCCCTTGGAGAAGAGACTACATTTTGTAACAGAGTTACAAAATGTTTCTAGGCTTAGGGTGTTTGTGAGGGACTTTACAGATGGGAGTTCATTACTTTCCGAGGCACTTGGAGTGATCTCAGCTATTCATTACTTCTTTGATGCTCTGTGTTGAGAAAACTGCCTTCTCATTAAACATTATTTCTGTTAGCAACCCCCTTTTTGAGGACTGTTCTCTCATTCCTCTCTCTGCTTTGAATTGTGTTGAAGATACTGAAAAATTCCATTCTGGCCTAATTTGACACCTAAGCTTTTTCCTTTTGAGCCATTGCAATGCACAAGTAGCCAGGGAGCTGGGTTTGAGCCTTCCCTGGATTTACACCAGCAGAGGAGGGAGCTTTATCAAATATCTCATGTCTATCCTTTGACAAAATCCCTTCTTTGTTTTCTTTACTTTCTACTAGACTGAGTCTATTATTACAATTACTAATTGCCCGATGAGTGCTTCTCTGCTCTAAATGCTTCCTTTATTGTTAATGTGAGCAATTTATTTGATAATATAGTCCACTGGAAAATGAAATTGAGATTTAAATAGAAATCTATTTGGTTCTAAATAGTTTAATTTTTCTCAAACCTAAAAGGCAGTTTTGGAACATCATTCAGTACGTAGTTGTGGAGATGATTTTCTTGAGTCTATATGTTCACAAATTTCTATTTGCATGTCAGAATAATTGTTTTCAAATAATTAGTATATTTGACTTGGTGTTGACATTTAGTAGTCTTTTAAGTATTCTTTAAGCCTTTCTCATCAATTTTAATAAATCACTCATTTAAATTGGACACAATTTTAGATAGAAAACTCTATCATTCCTGGGGTTTTGAAAGCTGCTGAAAGGAAAAAAGTGCAGCTGAAATGGAATTGAATTTCACAACTAGTCATAGAAATGTGGGACTGGATTCCCTGTGACTTCAGAAAAACAAGATCATAGTTGGCATTGCAGCCAGCCAGGGAACTTGTAGAGACTGGAAAGATCCTAACCCTGACAATGTTCAATGTGTTATTTAAATGTTCTCAATTAAAAGTAAATATCTATAAGAAAGACCAACAAAGTAAAAACAAGCATAGGTTATGACCTAGGTCATCCAGCCAAAATGTCTGAATAAAATTTCTAATATGGTTGAACTAAATGGGCACTGCAGGCTTGGGAAACATATTTTAATACTGTGAAGGTCTGTTTGCAAAAGAGTAGCAAATTCCATGTTGCGGTTTAAAGTTAAACCCATGAAAATGCCAGTAGGATTGAAATTTGGTTTTTAAAAAATAAATGTATTTTTGGATATACCAGCACATGGTGATTTGTTTGGAAATCGAACACACTTTGAGCATCAGTGTTGGTGGCTCTGTGGCTGTAGTGGAGAGAGCCAGAAACCTGCATTATATGAGCACTGCAAAATACCACCAAAATGCCACGTTACCCAGCTCAGACCTGCTGTGCCTGTAGACTATCCCAAAGGAAAGGTGAATATTCCTCCCTCATCTCTAGTAATGTTACTTTCTTTTTCCCTGCATCTGTTACGTGAAATATCCCTTTAATATAAAAGCAAAAACTATTAGTTAGTCATTCTGTGTTTTTCTACTGCTCAGCTATATGATGGCTGGGTCATTGCTTCATCATTGTTATGG
The DNA here is from genome assembly GCA_013399225.1 of Rhipidura dahli. Classification (NCBI taxonomy): domain Eukaryota; kingdom Metazoa; phylum Chordata; class Aves; order Passeriformes; family Rhipiduridae; genus Rhipidura; species Rhipidura dahli. Next base: position 8,349 of record VXAC01001163.1, read on the forward strand.
GATATTTACTGGAAGACAATGGCACCCTGGGATTTAGAGTCAAGCTAAATTATTAGTACTTTAGTATCTCATTATTCCTCCTTCTTCTGTGACTCAGTACTATTTTCAAAGCACCATCTGGCACCACAGAATCAGCACCTCTGCCACTGCAGGCATTTTTAATGATTGCATGTATTGGCAATCATTTAGCTTTGCATAATTGGTGCTGGAGCAGCCAAGGCAAAGACAAGGTAATGTCTCTTTGTAGATGTGTTTTGCTCCCATGGGCAATGTCTCTCTGGAGATGCATTTTGTAGCCCTTGCTATAACCTGATGCCCAAGAGGGTGGTGTAGGCAGGTCCTGGGCAGTCTCCTTGTGCTATGCTACGATCCAGCTGCTAGCCAGGAGAAAAATCTCCTTTGGAAGCTGTGCCCAGGTAACATGGAAGAGTGCTAACAGCCTGTGATCCTTCCTTTGCATGTGGTCTGATACCCACTGACCCTTTCCAGAGCCCTGACACCTCATCCCTCTCAAAGGGATCACTGCTGTGGCCTCTCTGCAGACCTCATCTTAAAAGCTTGTTCCACAAAAATTGGGTGCAGGCTACAAGGTAAAAATAAGACCTGTTCTTGAATCAGGCCTATGCTTTTAAATAAGAAACATTCCATGCTATTCTGGGGGTGTACATTTGCCAGACTTCATTGCTGAGGTTACACATGCATCAAACAAAGAGAGCCCTCATTGTTTGATGTCACACTGAGAATTCTTACGGTGTGATGGCAAGAACAGCAGAAATCTCTCATAAGAGCTGCTCCTCTACATGAACAAACCCCTCACATTTAAAACTTTAAAGTAAAAACTGTCTGCTCCATGTATACCTTTCATACCCTCTACCTTGGTCATATGCCTTATACTTAACGTGCCTTATTCTGCTGGTTAATGTTAGTGAAGTGTTACATGTATAAGTTTTAGTAAGAGTTGAAGCTCAGCTTAAAAATGAACCTTTTGAATAATTTGGTGGCATATCTTGACTTCGCAAATGAGATCTTATGATATTGGTTTCAGAAGCAATTAAAGCAATGTCATTCAGCAATTAAAGGAACAAGAATGCAATATGATACTACTCTGTGCCAACCCTTCCTGTACTAAAGTAAACTTTTAGATACTTTGATTTTGTGTGTAAGAATCAAATACTTTTATGTCTGTTAGAGACATTACACAGGTGAAACTTTTAAATGTATAAATGATTTCCACATGAACATAATTATTAGAGTAAAATGGCTTCATATAAATAACAAATATATTAATGTATTAAATACCAGGTCTTTTTAGCATGTGATGCCAATGGAGCTGTTCTAAGCCCTGTCCCATTAGTATGGACTGAGTAGTTTTGGGCAGGAGATGCTGAAGGAGGCAGTGGATCTTGCCCTTTAACATATGGCTTCATGTGTGCTTATTTAATTTCTAGAGCTTTTTATGGTATAAATGTCACCTTTTTGTACATTACAAACTTTCACTTGTAGTGTGGAAAATACTTCCTGTTGCAGTGGTGGAATCCACTGCAGGAATGACCAAGGAGCCACAGAGCCCCAGAACAGTGGAGGTCTGCTGGTGGGCAGGCTCAGAGGTCTAAGACCACCCCCTTTTACCCTTTTTAAGTTCATTATTCTTGACAGTTCTCCTTTCCTTGATACCCCACTTGTTCCTGGGTCCCTCGTTCTACCCCTTGCCTTTTCCATGGTCACTGTCCTGTTACCCAACACCCTCTCCACCCCCGGCCCCCAAGGACAGGCTCTGATGTTCTGCCCTCCCCCGGTGCTGATCCAGATAAAACCCTGGACTCCTCAGTGTTCTTTGTTCCTGGGTCTCTTGGAGCAGGGACCTCAATAAACCCCTCGAAAATCCACACAAAGGACCCCTCCTGCCCCTTTTTTCCCTGCAATGCTGCAGGAGCTGTCTGGCTCTGTGTGTGTGGTTGTGAGTGGCTCCGACGGAATGCGGCTGGGACGCTCTTTCCACCCCCCCACCCCACCCAGCGCATCGACTTCTTAGAGTATGGGGCTGTTCATGAGGCTTAGAGTTAATGTATGAAACAATAAGAAAGCAGTTTTGCTGAATGTATGTCTTCAGAGAGCCATCACATCATCATCAGCTTCCACTGGAAAACAATTATGATGCTTCAGAAATGATTAGCATGCCAGACATTTTTCTTTGTGGCTTCACTTACAAGAATGACAAATTTCAATGCAGGATTTTTCCCTAGTGTATTCTTTACCATTCAGTAAAAGCTGGAATGAGAGAGGCAGATCATATTAGGTACAAGTCAAGTAGGGAACAACATTTCCGTAAGTTAGAAAGTATGCATCTTGGTGGGTATTGCAGCTACTTGGCAAATTTGGGGCCTTTCCATTGGGAGTCATTACTCTCTGCTGATTTTTCCTGCTGCATCATCTTCTTTATATCTCTCCAACTGCTGGTCTCTCCAAAGGACTTTTGAAGTGTTTGTTATCTCTGCTGACCTGGTTTTGTGTCCTCCCCCTGTTCTCAAAGAACTGGAGATAATAAGAGATCACTGGTGATCTGATAGTGGGGGGTCTTATGTCACCTAAACCTCTCTGAACTAAGTGCTAGTGAATAAGACCAGTGGTCTGTGTGCTCTTTTTAGGTCCTAATATTACATTTAGTTACCAAAGAAAGGTAACACACAAAAAAAGAGTAAGATATACTTTCATTTGTCAGCATCCCTAAAATATTTATAGAAAGGTTTTGGGAAGTTTGCATCTTCCGAAGTTCTTCAGACCTCCACAAATATAAATTTTCAGACCTCCACAAGTTTGAAACTTGCACTGACAAAGTGCATTTCTTTTTTTTAAACCATGCCATCCCAGTTGCAGAAGATCCACATCAGCCCATGACCTCTAATTACAGTTGGTTATTACCCTGTTACTTAAGAACTGCCCTTTGTTCTGCATCTGGTTTGTTGAGCTACCCTCAGTCTGGTCTGCTTTAGAATGCTGGATTCCAGGATTGTCAAATTTTTGTAGATGGCAAGAGGCTGTGATCAAGCCACCATTTAACCTTTCATCTGATAATCCAAATGGATTGATCTCCTCAGATCTTCTACTCTAAAGGCATTTTTTTCCAGTCTTTTATCTTGTCTGTATACTTTGACAGACTGTGGAGAACTGATACTTTGAGGATGAGATCCTGTTTACTGGATTTGGAATTAAGGCCCCCACATGTTGTTTTGTGGGTTTTTTGAGCCCTTTGTGTGCCCACTTGTGCATAAACCAATTTTTTTGTTGTGTGTTACAGATTGTTCTGGCAGACTGTAAAATGTCTGATTTGAAATAATCACCAGGCTTGACTTAAATCAATAGGAGGGAGATGGAAATGTATTTCAGGATGTTTTGTTGGTCAATAAAATGTTATACCCTGTGTCATCAAAAATGCTGAAATCAGCTTGGAAGAAGCAGAAAAATGTAACAGTGGCAGATGCAACTTTAGTGATTTGCAGTTGTAAATCACCTCCTCTATACAAAGGTGAGATGAAAGTTAAAATAACAGAAAAGAGGTGTTTCTGTTTCTTAAAATCTAGGGTTTAGATCTGAGGCAAAAGAGGAAATTTGTACTAACATGAAGCTCATTTAACCTTTTTGTAATCAAGAGGTGGGAAGGACGTCAAATCCTTAATCACCAAAATTAGTGATGTTTCATTTTAATTTAAATCAAAAGTATCTGTCTGGAGCATTACCAGTTGCAGTGTCCTTCTGGAGTGGTTTGTCCCTGTTGTGACACAGGGAATGAAACTTAAGTTTGTTTTTTTTTTAAAATTGCTACACTTAGATGGAAATAGTGATCTAATTGCCTGGAAAGCAGTCCTTTCCCTTCTAATTACTTCCCTGTGAACACACAAATACAGATCTTGAAGAGTGTAACCAGTGAAGTTTCTGGGAAGAATGGCCTGGGCAAGACTAGGAGGAAAATTAATTTACTTTCATTTTGGTTATCTGCTATGGCAGCTGGCAGAAATATTTTCAGGGATTTTACAAATTTACCTTGATGGGGTTTTTTGGTGTCTACCTACCTGGGAATAAGAGAATTTTCCTCAGATTTCACTGACCAGTGGGGCTAGTGCAGCATTCTGAAAAGCACACTTGTATGTAGAAGTCTGGTTGTGTATGACACCTAAACTACCAAAACAAGTGGTCTGAGACAGGCTTCCAACACTGTATGAGATAGGATCCTCTAAGTCTGTTCATTTGTTGTTTGGAAAGTGCAAAATGCATGTTAGTTTTCAAAAGACTCTTATGAACCTGTAATTTATTTATTTTTGAACTGTTGCTAAGTCTTGTGTTCCTGAGCTTCTGCCCATACAGCAGTGAGGTTAAAAGGAGAGAGTATAAATTATTCTGACTCTATCAGCTCCCAAGTTTTTAATCTTTATCACCACTGAACCTTTCCAAAAAGTCGGATGAGTATAATGAAGGTGAATTTACCTCCTTCAGCAAATCTCACTAGCTTATGTACCACTATGTGGCATGTGTTGGGTGTCACAGGAACTTTGTGTGCTGAGTTCTGAAGCCCTACCGTATTCCTGGGATGGAGTTTGGATACCACTGGTTGGACAGTGCAAGCTTCAGAATATCTTAATGGGCTTGGTAAGATGTTGTTTGTGGAAGAAGCGTAGTGATGATGTGTTGGAGCCCACAGTGCAGAGAAGATTCCTCTGCCTGTTTTGAAGGATTTAACCTTCAAACAAACCTTAACAACACTCTCTTTGACCTGTGTCTGTGGAAAAGGTTACCTACTCTCTGGGAAGAACTAGAATCTACTCTGGTTTGAACTAGCTGATAGAACAGTCCGTAAGATTGTCACAGGGTGAAAAATTTAGAGGTTTTAGGTTTGTTATTGTAGCAGATAGATAAGAGGTAAAAAAGCCAAGATGGAGGATAGTTGTCATTTTTAGACCTTCTTTCTTCTTCCATCCCTCCATATTCTGCAGTAAAGTTGGTTTAGAGTGATTGGATGAAGAATACTGCAGTTCCTGTCTACGTGACAGAGTGATTTAGTGGATATTGGTGGAAAAGTAAAAATATCTTTCATTTCAAGCCTTAATTGGATAGTTTACCTTTAAGAAGGCCACGTAATCTTGATAAGTCGGGACTTTCCTGCATTTTCTACTCGGTGCTGTATCTGAGCCAGATCAGTGGCTCTATTTCTCTGATAAAGACTCAGTAAACAACACATCTCAAAAGCAGCCTTGGAAGTCCTCCGTTCGTCTGTCCTTCCCCTAACAGGGGAAAGGAATTTTAATTAAGGCACAAAGACAATTACGACATGGTATAGCGTTAATGTTGGAAACATTGTGTGAAGGAAGCTGGAGCTGCCCATGGAGGTCTGATGCAGGGCTGATGAAAAAAAGTTGAATATGTGATGTGGAAATGGCAAGTGTTAGGAAAGGATTTAGGGGAATAGAAAGGAGTATGTGCTCCATTTCAGTAAGGAAACCATCATCAGCTAAAGTACATAAAAAACAAGTATTCAGCTTTTTGGCTGAATTGAAAATGTTACCAAATCACTGTGAAGAAGTCCTACAGTACTACGTGGACTATAACTCCTCTGCTTTTTGCATGTGCCTTCATTTGCATGCTGAAAAATGTAGATAACTATGTTCCTGCTCAATTCTTGAATTTCCTTCCACCTCACATCTTCTCAAAGCTACATAATACAATTCTGTAGCTGTCATGTGGAAGCACCTTGGTGACTACAGGGGATCTGCTTGAATGAAATGAGAATTTAAAAAACCTGTTTCTTTTGTCATAGAAAACAAAATGAAGAGACCAAGTCAAGCGTCTGAGATGGCCATCTGCTAATTTTGTGATGCTTATTGTGAAAAGCAATTTTCCAATACATGCAGACATCCACTGGGCAAGGTTTTGATGTCCCTTTGAGGTCAGCATGGAGGATTTATTTTGAACTGTTCTCATTTTAGATACTCAGGCATCTGATGCACATATGGCTGCGAATAAATAAATCCTCAAAGAGCAGTAGTGCTGCAACTGAGCAACCTAATCATAGAGTACCATCTCAACAGTCCTTTGATGGTAGGTTTGGAGCAGGATATGATTCAGACTGGTTCTGCAAAGAAAGGGTTGTGGGTAAGTCATAGAGGAGGAGCACCAGTAGCTGTGAGGTCCAGGAACTGCTCATGCGTCCTCAGATCTGGCCAGACACCAAACAAAGACTTGCCCAACTTCAGTGGGTACCTGCAGGAACTTTATCTTGTCCTTCATGGAGTTTTGAACTCTTCATGCCCTCACATCATGAAAATATGGACAGGTCATTAGAAACAGTACTGGAATAAAATTACCAAATTTTTACCTCTGAAATACTCCCCAGAGTTCCAAAACAGTTGCTTTCCTGCTTTCCGGATTTTCTGTCAAATTTCTTCCCCCAAACTCTTATGTTATTTGAGGATCAGGTACTCTAGTTAGTGCCATCATTTTTCAGTATTGGATTGATAAACTTTATCCACTTGTAAGATAACAAATTGGCAATTATTTAGGCTCACACCAATTATTGCAGAACATTTACAGGAGAATGAATGCTGTGTGGTACCTACTGCTGTAGTCTAGAGCAAATAAAATCTACTAAATCTTTGAAGGGAAAGACCTTATATTTTAATTGAAGTACTAATCTAAAATCCAGTGACCTGTGGAAATACAGCAATGCTTGTAATTAAATAATTATGTAAGAGTATGTTGTGGTACCATCAGGATGTGATGTCCTAACCATAATATCTTACTTAAACTTATTATACATGATGAGGTTTCCAAATGTACATACTGGTATTTTGTATACATTTCAAGATTATATTACCTTGTGTGAAAATTTGCATCTCCAGAGATTTGTGTTTGTTATAATTCATAATAGTAAGATTCATACTCATACAAAGAACAGATGTTAGATTGTCATTATGCCATTGATAGAAAGGGGATAGTTTGAGCTACATTCTTTCTGGATATACTGAAGTTTTCGGAAGTATAGGCTGTGAATTTTAAGTGTGTAATCATATATAGAGAGTAGACTAAAGGGTGATAGATTTATAGGTTTGAACTGAAACTGGAGTTGTAGCAGTGCACCTCCCATTTACAGTGTACCCCAAACTTACAGGAAGAAAGTTTCTCAAAATACACTTGAATTTTTACTTTTTAAATTATATTGGCTTAGGGAAGCTTACATGGCATATGGTACAAGGGTGCATAAATATTAATAAAACATTTGCAACACTGAAGTTATTTTATTTCTGAGAAAAGACTTCAGGGTGATGGGATCAATATGTTTGAGCTGCATCAAGGGTGTTAGGAAATCACTGCTGACCATTTAATTGAGGCTGTTGGGAAGAACAGAAGTAAAGCTTCAGGTGATTGAACAGACTGCAGAAACATTTCAGACACTGTGATTGTACACAGAGTAGTGATTATAATCTCTGAGCTATTCTTGTAAAAAGCACTATAAAGTATAGGACAATGTAAAGCAAGAAAAATAATTAGCTTGATTACTTTAAGCTTCGGTATATGTGATAATAGGAGGGTACAAAGCCCATTACAGAGGTGTATGATAGCATTTAATTCTGAACACGTTCTTTCTGCTTGAATGCTGTTACAAGTCCTTTCTATTCCTGAAGGTATTCCTCAGTCTGTTGAGGATAGATGAGAGTCTAGACTTATGTTCTGTGCCTGGCTCAACTTGGTCTGCAATGAATCCAGCTACTTGATGTCTCCAAAAATAATGCCTGTCCCTGGATATTTAAATGCTTTCTCTGTCAGTTATCATGTTCCTACTGAATGCAACTGCAGAGTGCCAAAGCAAAGACAGAGTTTCTTATCTCGTCCAGAAAATACTGTATTTTGATCCATAAAGTAATAGAAACCCGATTTTAAGTTAGTATTATGGATGATATATATCTGGAAGCTGTATGTGTCAGGATATATTATGTGTAAATATTTGTCCTGCCTGAAATGGGAGTTACTGAGGATGCTCTGTTACTGATCCAGGGCAAGCCTGAACCAAATGTGGTATGTTTTTATATACACTTGAAGAAAATCCAGAAGAGTCATGACTCTCTTCTTTCTACTTTGCCTTTACTGGTTTTCATTTTTCTAAAGTAGCCAAAAGTAAGGGTTTTCATTACAGAAAATCTCTTTTTTCTTCTGACTTCTGCTATACCATGTATCCATCACTCAAAGGCACCTTTTTAATTGGGAAAGCTCATTATTTCAAAAATGCTGATTTGGAGGCACCTGACCTGACCTGGAGGGAGCTGTGCTCTCTGGCTCACAGGGGCAGTAGAGCTGGGAAGATGATTTATTCAGAGTTTTTTTGTTGGTTAGATAGGAAAAGATGCTGAATGAACACAATCGATACTATGAAGCATAGTATGTCAGATCTTCAAGATCAGTATTAAATGAAATAATGCATATTTCCACTGTGTTAAAACAATACATAATGAAATTATAAACAAAATTATTTGAATGACTCTTCAGTGCTATTATTAATAGCAACCTTCTTCCCTAGATGAGGAGGAAACAGGCAGAAAAATAATGAGACTCTGACCTGGTGGGAGCATTCTTAGTCATAATGCCAGTATCATAGAATTACAGAATCAGTAAGGTTGGAAAACACCTTTAAGGTCATTGAGTCCAACTGTTAACCAGCACTACCGTGTTCACCACTAAACTACATTCCCACATGCCACATCCACATATTTTTTGAACACTTCCTGGGATGGTGACTCCGCCATGGCTATCACCCTGGTATCCTATTCCAATGCTTTACAGCCCTTTCTTACGAAAATTTCTTAAGACATTTTTCCTAATATCTAATCCAAACCTCCACTGGAGGGGGTTATCATTGCAAGGCTGTGCACACACATCATTTCTTTACATGGGAAGTGACTCCTTGGGTTATCATTTCCAAGCAGATGTCTGATTGACTTGGAAGACAAGATCACAATACTCCCAAAAATTTCTGGAATTACTTGTAATGCAAAGCAAGATTTTTCCAGGTATTCTGCATTTATCCTGTAGGCCTGATCTCTGTTATTCTCTTAAATCTTGACACCCTTCCTTCTTCTTGTAATGTGCACTCTACTTGAAGATAGGCAAATGGCTTATTAAGAAAAGATAACATAAGCTGAGTGCTTTTCTATTTGTACCTTTTCAAGTTCCTTTACTTTGGATTTGGAGATCACCCTGTCATTCAGATCACCTTATTCTTTTCGCCAGCTGTCTTTGTATTTCTTCAGATGAACAGAGGTTGGCACTGTCACTGAACATCGTCTTCTGTTCTGAACATGAAGCTCTCCATTAAAGTAAAAGGACTTGGTCTCTCTTGTGTAATTAGTCCTGTAAGCTGCTGTGGATAAACATATCTCAGTATCAATTCTTACCTTTATTTTTATTATTGAGTATTAAGCAGTAGAGGCTGATTACATTTTAAGTGGTTTAATTTCTTAGTGGGAGGAGTCTTGAGTGTGTAAATATTTTATAGGAGCTAAATACTGAACAGGGCTAAGCAGCTACAACTCCGTACCAAAATGAATAGAAGTAGTAGTTTAATTCTCTAAAAATTAAATTAAGCATTAATAAACAAATGCTTAATTGATAAAATTAAGCATTGAAGTGGTGTTACTGAAAATACTTCACACCTTAAACATGAAATGTTTGTATCTAGACAAGACTGATAGTATGTGGCAGCTCTCATTCAAAGCTTCAGTTATTCTCTCTTCCTGGCATGTTGTATTTTATGTAGTGTCTCACTGAACATGGTTGATCATCACAGGGAGTAGGAGAGAGTTTTCATTCAGTAAACCTAACCTACTAAAAGGACCTCAAGAGAAAAATCTATCAAAGAAGGCTTTGAAATAATACAGCAGCAAAATGTGTTCATGCTGCTGCACAAAATTTTGATGACTGGTGGGACATGCTCTGAAATTGATCCTATCATCCCGGTCCATGCTTCAGCCCTGTCAGCTGCCATAGCAATATGGACTTCAGGGCCATAAGGGAAATTCTCAGCCCTGTGTGTCTCTGGGCGCTGTGCCTCTGGGGACTGGTGGTGACAGTGCAGGACCTGGGCACGCTGTGCTGCTCCTGTAATTATGGAACACTCAGCACCAATGTGAATCCTCTGCTGCACTGTCAGGACACATGCATATGGAATTGGCTTGCGCAATGGAAGGGGAAATAGCAGGAGATATTGGGCTATTCCTCTCCAAACAATGAAGCTTTTTTATTTTCTTCTGGTTTCAGCTGGACTGAAATATCACAAACAGTGAAATTCAGGTAAAATATTGTAGGGAGAGATAAGGTAGAATTGGGTTGCGGGCTGTGGGACCTGCCTGCCGAGGCACACCGCAGCACAAAGGAGCACAGGAAGGTGCAGAGAGCTTTGTCTGCACCGGACCCTGGGGGAGGAGGTGTCACAGGGCAGACCCCTATGGAGAGGAGCCTGCCAGGAGCTAATGGATGGGAAAACAGCGAGTGACCACCCCATAGAAGGACATTTGGAAATGTCCTTCTGTTGCTGATGTGGCAACATGGCATAGGTCATGTAGTGAGAATTGCCATGTAAGGAAATAACTGTGCCTTGGAAAAGTGTATAAAGCCAGCTCATTTCTTTGAAGAAATGATTCAGATTCCCTGCTGGTCTGGGTTTGTGCCTCAGTCACTGACAAATATATTAACTGAAATTCATGAGTACAACTCGGCTTTAGCCGCTGCTGTTTGATTCTTACTGAAGAAGCAAGTGACCCCAAGATATAACTCTGCTCTGACTCATAATATAATTGTAATAATTTGAAGAGCTGCCAGTTAGTACACCAGGGTATTTCACTAAGTAGTCAGTCACAGACATGGATTTGTTTATCAGTTAAAAAATATTATTTGTCATAAACTACAAGATTTCTAGATGAAGCTAAGCCAAAGGATTTCTCTTGTATGATGAGTAAAATATTGTTCAGAGAATGTAAAGGCATTTTAATGAAGGCGGTCTGAGAGAGAAAAGTGATGTCAGGAATACAACATACACTGCAAGGAGATAATCTCTGGTGCACATACTGCTTTTATGGGAAGCACAAGGCCAGGCTTACTGGTAGGCTCCAGATGCTTTCCCATGCTTTGGAGATTCAGAAGTGCAGTAAATCCAATTTCACCACACAGCTGAGCAAGGCTTACAATGGCTTTGTGTCACTAGAGTGGAGCAAATCCACCAGACCTTAGGCATGACTGTGGCCTGTATACGTCAAAGAGAGAAAGGGCACAGATCAATAGTATTCCCCAGATCCTTTGCTCAATTCACATGTATCCAAGGCTGCAAACATGCATGTGGTTGCACACACCAATGGATGGGTAAGTCTGTGACAGCACATGTTAAATGCATGTTTCCATGTTTGTTCCAGCATGCCTGTTTTGTGGATATTTCCTACTTTGGGTATTTCACCAGACTACTGAGGCAACTGTAGCTGTTTTTAAAAATTATGAAAAACTGCAGGTTTTTTATGACAGTGCTCTAAGGCACTGTATGCAAAGAGTGTGTGAGGTAAACTCATCACTCCTTTTGTCCCTGTTAGTCAGAACAAAGTGATTTGCTGGTTTTCTCTCCTGCTTCCTCTATATGCACTTTTGATTTATTTTCAAAATTATGATTCTCCATGTGTGGAGTGTAAATTTTTTCTTGTAACTCAAATTTTATGGATATTAGTTACCCTATCAAACTGGCTAAGGACTATTAGGCAATATCACAGACTATAATAGCAGTAAATCTTTAACTCCACTCGTAATATGCAAAAAACTAAACCCCATAAGCTTTTTAAATGTTTGAGGTAAAAGAAGAGGTGATGTTACTGACAGTTTTATAAATGTTTATATAAATGTTTCCATACTCATGGCAGAATAAAACCAATGAGTTAGAGACTTTAAGTGGAGCATATTAAGACTGTTTATTAAATGCAATATCCTGAAACTGTTGTAGTTGTCAGTTAGTTAGAAAGGCATTTCCCCACTCTGCTCTTAGATAAAGATCAGTTCAAAAAGCTCTTTTCAGTTGGCTTGAGATGTTGATCCTGGCCAAGCAGTATCCCAGTTTTACAGCCTGAAAATACATGCATTGGAGGTTATCACCTAGAACATGAAGAAATTAAAAAAAACCCACACCCCTAAATGTGTTTGTTTTTCCTATTGGCAGTCTGCATCAGAGGAGATACCCTGCATTTCCCAGTTCAGCTCACTATTATTCCCTGGATCCAGGTAATAAAGGCATTGGCCTTTATGATCACCTCTTTTCCTCCTGATGGGTTATCCTCACTTTATAACCACTCTCAAGTTTTTGAGTCTTCAAGGGTCTTGGCAGGTTTAATCTCTTAGCTGTGTCCCTTTAAGTAGAGGAAGGCTGCATCTTATCAGAGTAGAAGTAGTTTCTGCTCCATATAGATTTAAACACATATTTTCTCTAGCAGGACTGGTTGCAAAACAACTTTCTGCTCCAGTGACATTTACAGGTCTATCTTCCCCCTTTGCTGGCTTCAGGCTCTGAGCTCTACACTGAACTTTACATTTGCTTTTCATGTATATGTAAAACTTTAGATGAAGCCACCTAGCCCATCTAGTTGGACATAAATACTGTTGTCTCTTGAATGAGACTAGGTATGTTTTTGACCCAATGGCTGTCTACCACAGCAGGTTTGGGATGCTGGGTTCTCAGTCTTTTCTTCCATTCCATAGTATCTGGAAAGTTGCTCAGGTGCATCATCAATGTAGCACTAAGATGATGATCTGTAACAATTCACCTCTGCTTAGGGAATGCTGTTTCTTCAATTTTTTCAGAACTTGGTGACCCACCTGGAAATAGGTTAGGAAAAAACCCTACCTATAAGTAATTTGTCATGAGCCATATGGCCTTGCCAAGGTTTGGTGCTGTCTTTTGTTCAGTGTCCCATAAGGCAGCATGGAAGCTGTGGGCCAAGTTTATTAGTAAAGTACTGATATATAACAAGAGCAACTGTAATGTGCTCAGTTACAACAGCTGCAAATCAGGTAGTGGTTTGGTGTCCTGGTTACTAGTCAGGCTATCTGTATTTAATTTGGTACATTTCAAACTATCCAGTTTCATTTTCCAGCAAGTGCACAGAGGTAATGTTATGATGCAAAGTGTTTCCAATTTTGCAGCTAACTCAGCTGAAATAGATGAGTCAATCTATTTTAAAATCTTAGCAAACATGCTGAACTCTTCTTCTGGATTGAAACCAGCACACGTGAAACTCCTTAATTTTTCTGTTCTTTATGTGAAGTGCTATTCTACTAAATTGTGTAGTGAAAGGTGTGCAAAAAGCGCATGATGGTTGCTGGAGTCCAGATCTGTAACTGTTTTTAAAATTGCTTCCTGTCAGAGAATGATTTATTATTTAATTTTCACTACAGCAGTTAAGGTGGTAGAAAGGATTCTTTTGAATGACTTTTTTTCATCTGACATAACCTCATTACAGCTTCAAACTTTGCCAAATCTATAACCAGTATTCACACCTTTTTCCTGCCCTGGGGCTCTCCAGAGATCTCTAACCTGTGCACCCTTCTGCTTTCAGTGATTTTATACAGTTTTGAAAGGCTAAAAACCTCCTCTAGGAAGAAGGTGTCAGCTTACACTACAGTTAATTTGGCCTGCAAGAGAGAGTAAATGAACAAAACTATCCTATAATGCTGCCGCCTTTCATCCTGGGTAGTCCAAAAATAAATCCAGAACCTACTGAAGCATTTGGCAGGAAAGTGATCATTAGATACTGAAAAATGTCTGCAGTCACATCATTGTGATCCTACTGAATTTTGGCTGAAGGTTCAATGCTGTTTGGTTCATGGTACGATGTGGGTATGTTCCTCCTGTCAAGAGTGTGTCATGTCCTGTCTCCTCATAGGTTCCCATGTTATAAAGGATTACAGCTCCCCACTGCGATGAGCAAGTGCTCAGTACCTGTGTGCTGTGGTGTGTCCTTTCACCCCAGAAAAGCTCAGATGAAAATCTGTCCATGGTGGATTTCTCCATGGCAAATTTGTGTCGGTGCTGAGAAAGTTTTTAGCTTGAAAAACATCAGCTCTCCAGTGTTCTGTGGGAGCTCTGGCTGTCCCATATATGCTAGACTAAACAATGTTATTGTTAACAAAATGGTTTTGCACCTGCACTTGTTTTTCTCAGATAATGATGATTTTGGTTAGAAAAACATCTTTCTGTTAAGTGCGGGTTTTTAGGTCAGCCCCTTAGGGGGTGGCCAGTCCATAGAACCAATGATGTTGTGACACTTAGCACATTTCACAATCTACCTTATAAAAACCCCTGGAAAAATCAGTAAAGGATCGGTTCATCCGTCATTCTCTTTCGGTTGGGTCCGTGTGGTTTTTTCTATGTACGGCAAAAAGTTTGTTCTTCCATGTTTTATTTTACCAGGTCTTTTTAGCTGAATGTGCACCTTCACCCTTATGGGTAAAAGCCACCTTATTTTCTTTTAAGGTGTGAGAAATTGTTGGGGTTTGAAAGTTTTCCTTTTCGGTTCTTCTCCCTGGTGGAATTTTCCCCCTGGGTGTGTTGCAGAGAATGATGGCTGGGTGATTACGAGAACAAAAGAGAAAGGCCAAGCAGGCTGCCCGCTCTGGCACCTGGGGGTGGGAACTCAGCTCGGAGGGCCGGTGGGCACTCAGCGTTGGTCACGAGGTGAGGGGAGACTGCTGCCTGCCGTGGTGGTGAGGACAACGCTACGCTGAACCTCTGCATTTCTGGCTGCTTTCCTTCTGTGGGAGAAGCCCCGGGATTCCCGAGCCTGTTTTGTTCCTGCCCTGCTGGGAGTCGGGCTGTGGCCACCGTGTCCCTGCTGCTGCTCTGAGCCTGTGCTACACTGTAGCCCGTGCGCCCTGCCTGCCGAGAGCTCCCGGGATTCCTGCTGCGGCTCCGGACTCATCTGCCGCCCAGAACTGGTGCTCGTCCCTGCTGTTCCAGCCTGCTGCTCCCGAGGATTCTGCCGGACACCGGACCAACTGCCCAGTGGGGTTTGTGAGGCCTTTGTTCCGTCCCTTCCCGGGACCCCGAGCCGCCATTGCCTTGCGAGGGTCGAGCTCGCTCCGGAGCGCCCCCTGCAGCCGCGGGGGAACCATCGCACCCGCCCTGCTCGCCGGTGCACAGTGGGTGGGGTTCTGTTTGCTGTCATTGTCAGTTATTGCTGTCTGCTTGTGTTGGTTTATATATATATATATATATATTAGTAAAGGACTGTTATTCCTATTCCTCACATCTTTGCCTGAAAGCTCCTTTATTTCAAAGTTATAATAATTTGGAGGGAAGGGGGATTGCATTTTCTCTATTTCAGGGGAGGTTCCAGCCTTCCTTGAGTGACACCTGTCTTTCAAACCAAGACAGAAATGAAGCCCACTTCTCTTTCTGGGGTTTTATAAATTTAGTAAGAGACAATAGGAGACTAAGGTCATTTAAAGCAAACAGACAGCGCTCAGTGTTTAGCTCATAGCTAGAGGCATGCACACTTGCACAAACTTCCCAGTTATATGCTTTCACATCATGCATACTAATAAACTACAAAGTATATGCATAGTTTTTTTCTGAGAACTAATTTACAATTTTTTTAGAAGGGATTAACATAGTCCCTCCCCTGAGGTGCCTTTTAGAGCGTGTAATTATGATTGTGGGGGTCTTCAGGGGTCTTCTCTGATGAAGGCTTGAGTGCTTCCTTGTTCTGAACTTTTCAACTTTGTCTTTGGAGCATGAGCAGTTATGGTGTTCCCAGGTCTTCCTGGGTCCAACTGGTTTGAATTCTTTCTCATTAGCACATCCTGCTGCTGCTCATATCTAGCTATACTTGTCTGGTTGTGAGATATTCCACTAGCGATTAGTTAACTATATACTGGTGTCTCGGTTCTGGAGACAAAACTCCAGAAGGAAACACTCTGGTATGAGTGTCTCCTCCAAAGGGAAAAGGGCCCCCCCTTTTCCTCCACCAATAAGGCAAGTGGGTCACAGTAAGTGAAAGTGAAAAGAAAACAAACTGTTTATTAACACCAAAGCCAAACGGGGTAGAACAGGGAAAAAACCCCAAAATCTCAAAATACAACAAATTCCTGGATATGGAACAGACACCCAGGACTCAGACCAGCCAGGGCCACCCCGCAGGCTCCCCAGACTGGAGAGGAGGGGAGGGAGGCAGTGAGGCAAGGGGAAGGGAAAACTGAACAAGAGAAAAAAACCCAACAGAACTTTTTCCCAACTATCTGGAATACAAAGGAAGCCCAAAGAGCAGCACAGTGCTCCCGGCGCACTCCCTCCCAAGCCCTGCTGAGACCTGAAGCCCCCCAACCCGTTGGGCTTGGCCAGTAAACTGCCCCCTCGGGTCCCTGGCTCCGGCCCCACCCTCCGGAGTCCATCTGAAAGCCACAGAGCCCTTGGGCATTAAGTGCACGGTTAAAAAATAAATTGGCCTCATAACATCACCCCAGGACAACTAGCTATTACATTGTATAGAAGGTTGTGATTCAGATTACATAGGTATGTTATAAGTCAAGCTATATAATCATCTTGTAACTTTAACCCTAGTTATAACATTAACTAGTAAATATCTGCATAGTAAGGTTGCACATGCACATAATACTTCCTAACATATTCTCATACATAATATTTCTTACATTTCACTACCCGTGAAAGCCAATGCTATAACAGCTGTTCATCACAAGGGAAAAACTCTTTTGAATTCTGACTTGCACATGGAGGACTTGGCAGTATTCTGACCAAGACTGACCCACTGTCACCCACGTTCCTTTGCTTGATTTAAGCTGTTTTTTGCTTGGCTTGTAAGCTTTTAGGGAAGAAAGTTCTCTTTTTGCTCAGTTTTTGCACGGGGGTATCACAATTAGATTTCTCAGTGGTAAAATAATGGAAACATAATAATAATGCTAATTAACTGCACTCTAAGGAAAGTTCATTGTATGTAGTCATCCCGTTCCACTATATAAAGGGAGTCGGTATAAAGGGAGTCGGGGAAGGTTCTTTTTGATAAGATTTTTCAGATTAAAAGAAAGCGCTAATGTGGCAATATTGTATCTGAGAACCATTTATTGATAGAAAAGGGTAGGTAATTTTACTGAAGGGGGATAGAAAAGAGAGCAGAGAGAGAAAAGAGAGATAAACAGAAGCAAATAGAAGGTAGGGTCAGCGTTATCACAGGAACCTCGCGTGCTTTATCGACATCAGCTCAGCAGACGGAGCGTGCGTGCTGCGAACCGCGAAGCGCCTGCGTAGCTCCCGTGGCGGGCTGGGCGCGATTTCCAAACAGCACAGGCTGCGTGTCCCTTCTGTCGGCGGAGAGCAGGCTGCTGTGGCTCCGGGCGCGCTCCTGGAGCACCCGCGGGTTCTCGGAGTCGGGGCGCAGTGGCTGCGGCGGCGGCCGCTGCAGGTTGGATGCCGCGGCCAACACGGGGAACGCGGTGGCGGTCACGGCTGGGTACAAGCGGCGGCGGGGGCCGGTCGCTACGGGCTGCTGCTGCTGCAGCGGGTCGGGGCGGCGGGCAGCGCAGCAAACACAGCCGCCAGCAAACACGGCCGCTTGGGGAGGCAGCGGAGCACCAAGCCATCGTGGTGACCAGCTAGTTCACAGGAATGGCCAAGCAGGCACAGGCAGGGAAGCAGGATCACAGGGAAGGAAAAACGAAGCGGGGAGGGGGGCCGAGATGGCCCTATAGTTGAGCCCCCATCCGTCCAAAAAGATCCAAAGGCGAACGGCTGCCGTTGTGTTGCAGTTATTTGCTTTCATGTGTTGAGGCTCCTCCCCTAGCCCAATGTCGTGGGCATTCTTCCCGGGCACCCGGGCATTTTGCTCACAGCCCGACCGTGGAAGCGTTCTCTGCCCCGATCGGCTGCCAGACAAAGCTTCCCCAGGACAGGGCTGCCGGCACACGTACTGCTTTTATAGGAATCACATACATTGAGGCATGAATAAAAATCAGATTAGTCCCTCCCAGTACTCTAAATGTTTTCTAGGGACTAAAGAAAAGGCTTCCTCTTCTGCAGCCCGGAGTTTCTAACAAGAGTTAAGTGTCACTCTGCCTCTGCCCTGATCTTCGAATCACAGAACCAGTAAGATTGGAAAAGACCTCTAAGATCATCAAGGTCAACCATCAGCCCACCTTGGCACTGCCAAGGCCACGACTAAACCATTTCCTCGAGTGCCACACCCACATGTCCAGGAATGGTGACTCCACCACTGCCCTGGGCAGCCCGTTCCAATGCTATACAATCCTTGTCATGAAAAAATTTTGTTTAATATGCAACCCAAACATCCCCTAAAACAACTTGAGGCTGTTTCCTCTATGCCCTGTTGCTTGTTGCCTGGGACAGCCCCCACCTGGTTCCAACCTCCTGTCAGGCAGTTATAGGGAATTAAATGGTCCCCCCAGAGCTTCCTTTTCTTATCTCAGCATAAAAAAATATTGTGAAAAATCAAAGGAAACCCAAGACATTGTGAAAAAAAAAGTGGTCTATTGTAGTGCTTTTCCCAGACATTTATAGCATAAAAGAAAAGAATGGTGATGAGGTGCAATTAAAACATTTTGGTAAGTATCAAGGGTTGAAGGGAAAGCAGCTTATCAAGAAATGGTATTAAGTTCCAGGCTGTATATTAAATTTTTTTCAAGAATACCCACTGGAACTGGAAGATTCAAATGTGCAATCAGGAAATTGAGACTCTAGATTCATATACTTCAAAGCTGCAAAATCAAGAGGTTTTTGGGGATGTTTAGAGAGATTCCTTGTGGATGATTGTAAAACAGTGTACAAATTTAGGAATATTTTAATAAAAAGCTTTAGTCTATCAGACATTAGGTATAAGTCAGCTTGGACCTTACTCTTTGCCATATAACTTCCATATTCTTGGAAACTCTTGCCCTTTTGATTGAAATTTTTGGCTTGATACTTCTAACACCAAAGACCTATGGCTGTTCAGCAAGGATTATTTTAGATATGAGAGAGTCAAGGTAAGTGATGCAAAGCAAACATCCAGCCTCAAAAAGAGTTTACTGTAAGTGGCAAAGCAAACAATGTTTTATTAAAAAAACCAAACCAAGCAAATAGTAATTTACTTATTTGGCTGCACAATATTTTTGGAACAAAAAAACCTCTTCCAAACTTGTGATTCTTCTATAAATGGATCAAGAAATAGTATTTAAAGGGGAAGATTCAGGGAGAAAAAACCCTTTAAACTTATCAACATGTTTCTATCCACGGGCACATTTCACTGAATGATGCAATGTGCAAACCAGAGTGGAAGAATGTGAGAAAAACTTTCTACTATATTTAAAGAATAAAAATTGGAGATAATGTGGCCTTAAATTACTTGCAAAATTTAAAGTTCTGCTTTAAAATTTTAAATACTTACTAAATAATGAAATGCCTTCTAAACACAAATCCTTAAACTTTCAGGGATCTTACAGTGCTAAACATCAGTTAAGAGAAAAATGCCTTGTAAAAGGTCTAAATGAAAGGACAATATTTTAATTTTAATAAAATATAAAAAGAAGAAATTAAGATCAGTGTTAAAATGACTACTAGATGGTTTATGTTTGCTAGTGGAATGAGGAAGCATTTTAAACAAATCTCAGTGTTGGAGAAACATAACTCTGTAATGAAACTTTATATTAAAGCAAGTGTGTGATGTTAGGGACAGTATCATGCAATCAGTAGTGACCAACTAAACAAAATGGAATATTGCCTTGGGTGGCTACGAATTTTCAGAAGTTTTGGAAATCCATCTAGACAACCACTGTGTGTCTGTAGAGAGTGACACAAGCCTGATTGGTAAGATGTATGAGTGTAAGACCTTAATCAGCAGCATATAGGTTTATACTTCATTTCAGTCATAGTGAAGTGGGCTTGTAAAGATCCCTGGCTTCAGGCTGGATGACCTGTGTGCTGAATCACAGTGTAACTCCCTGCTATTCTTTTATTTATAATGATGAGGTTTTGTCACTAGATTCAAAATTGGTTTTAGTAGTTGCTTGTTAATTTTTATTTGTAAGAATATGACATTTATCTCTTTTTTATTAAGGCATCCCATTACTAATGCTTAAAACTCTTGCAAATGTAAAAAAGAAAACCATTATGTTTGTTGTTTCCTGGAGGTTATTCTCACTTGTTTAGTACAAAATTATGAAAATAAAATGAATTTCAATCTCTCTTTTTTTTAATGCAATCAGTGAAATCCTATGACAGTAGTGCATAGGAATCTAAGAGAAAATGCTCCATTTTTAAAACATTAATCCACTTTTAATGTACAGCTCAAATACTGCTGTCACAGAAAATTCCTGAGGAATGATGTGAATGGAATCAAGAAATACTAAATTACACTAATTTGAATTTAGGAAGACAGTCTGCAGGAACATCACTGACAAAGACTGCGGTGTATTTAAGGGTAGGATTGGAGGAGAATTAAGTAAGGAAGTGAAGTCTGGCCTTAGTGGCAATACCATGAGAGTGCTGGGAGCTAGCAGACACCTTTCTGAGGAACAAATTTCTCCTGAGTTTGGAACCATCTTTTCAGGTGGAGGGAGAGGAGAGGCTGTGAATGCTGCTGGGAAATGGGAACGCTGATGGAAAAGGAGATGTTTGCTGTGCTGGTGCTCCCCCAGAAGCCAGCTGGGCTGCTGGAAGAATTGGTTTCCCACCAGCTCAACTGGATCTCATCCCAACATGACCCAGCTCCTCATGTTCAGGGCCTGTGCTGAGCCACAGCTCTGTCTCCTGCGGCTTTTGGCTCTGGTGCAAGCCACTGATGAGATTGTGGTTTCCTCTGTGAGGGAACTGGGAAATACGTGGCTTTTGTTCCAAATCAGAGTGAGCCAAGTCTCCAATTGCTCTTTGCAATACAAAGCTCTGGACTGGAAATTGCAGATTAGTGGAACCCCCTTTTTTGACCTGTACTGTTCTGATTCAGGGTTGTGGCAGCCCTGCAGATAACTCTTTGCCCTTCTCCAGCACTGTCCTGGTTTCAAGTTGGCATGGGGTTGTTTAAGGCAATTATAGCAGCCAATCTCTCTTCCTGCCCCTTTTGTAGAGGCAGTAGGAAGCCAAAAACATCTGCTGTTTGGGGAGCCTCAAGAAGGAGGTCTGGAGTGAATCCAGAGAAGTCTGGGGCTTGGGACACAAGATGGAAAAGCAGTAATTCCAGGGATTAGCATTTTGCTAGCAGAGGGTCTGGACTTTGTTGCTGTCGGCCTGAAGCCCTCTCTGGTAAAAAAGTCTTGTTCGTGAGCTGCCCGGGCTGTGCAGAGCAGGACAGTGCAGTGCAGATTGTTCAGGAACAGTTCAGGGACAGTCATCAGAAGAGAAGGACCAAAAACATTTTTTCCATTTCCTTTTTAGCCTCCAGTGACTTTCATGGTATACATCCATCATAATCCTGCCCAAAGTACTTGATAGAAAGGGTGACTTCAGAAAATTCAAACTAGACAGAGTATCAAAGAGCTGCTTTGATAAGGTGTTTTGGAAATATCTTTTTGTAGAGGCCTAAACTTCTCCCAACACAAAAAACAATGGGAAGGAAACTAAGACAAAACTTTCCTCTTTACCCCAAGAACTGGCAAGATGAAAGAAACAGATGTTGAGATGAAAACAGCAGCTGCAAAATGATTGCTTTGCTGAGTAGAAAGGAGTTATTGACGAATGATAAGCATTTACCAAGTAGGGAAGTGACAGCCCCCAGCCGTAGTCATCTGAATGGCCAAAGAACTAAGGTTTAGCACCCTGCTAACACCAAAGACAGAGTGCTAGGAAGGGGAAAAGAACTGGGTAATGGAGCTAAAGGAGCTGGT
Source organism: Rhipidura dahli (assembly GCA_013399225.1). Taxonomy (NCBI): domain Eukaryota; kingdom Metazoa; phylum Chordata; class Aves; order Passeriformes; family Rhipiduridae; genus Rhipidura; species Rhipidura dahli. The sequence goes on from VXAC01001163.1 coordinate 30,237, forward strand.
ATGCAGTCTCAGAAAAAGAGCCTGCTGCTCTGCATAATACAACTAATGCAGCGTCACCAGCTGCAAAAGGGACTGCAAATTAACCTGAAGTAGTGAAGAGTAAAAATAGTCTGGGAAGCTAACAGGTCACTGCTCAATTAGAGGAAACAACTGTGTAACCATCAACACTGCAAGTCAGGGGAGACTGCGAGCAACTGAGCAAAATGTGAAAATAGATGAAGAGTATTTGAGAGCAGATAATGAGGATATGCTAGTGGTTTTCAGTTTGAATAAAAATAATGACCTCAACCAACCCAAAGTGCTCAGATGTCTAGATGAAGATGTTGACAAAAGGCTTCTGCAGCAGGGGTTGATTTCTGGCAGATGGCCCTCTGCATCTCTAATAAAAGACACAAAATCACAGGTAATAATAAATAACTGGAAGGGAAAATCCTGAGAATAAAATGTCAAATAGCAGTGGAAATGTTAACATGAGAGGGAAAATTATTAGTAAATATATAGGTAAGACAAAAACCTTTCCTGTTATGAGAGGAAAATGGCAATTGTAAGTGAAGGACAAATACTCTCATATTAAGTATCTAATTGGGATTATTTATCACTGCTCATTAGAAAAAGGGCTGTGCATATCAATCATATATTAAAATTGTAAGCCCCAAGAGCAGGAATTCTGTGTAAGGAGATTCTGCAACGTATACAGCACCCACATGGTGGTGCAAAATTAGCAGCTTTAAAAGCAGTAAGAAATAAAAACCAGCAGTTCTTGCTTTCTATGGGGCAATCCCTGAAAACGAGCAGGCTGAGGCAGGCCATACCACACTGCTGTGTTCCAAAACATCAAATGCCAGCAAAGCCTGCCCACAAATGTTACTCACTGTAGGATAATTAGCCCTGATGGTTTTAAGGGAGGGTGGTTCCAGTTGCTTCTGGTTCCAGGTGAGTGGGACACTGTAGAGCCAGTGGGGAGAGGCTGTGTAGTGTGTCTGTGTCTGGCTGCAGTGGTGCAATATGCAAAGCTTGTGTTCTCAGGCTGCTGGACATTATCCAACCCCTTATTCCATACCATCCACCTCATGCCCAGAGCAAGCAGCAGTGTGGTTAGGAGAGTCTCTGTGGTAGGACTAAACTGGGGAGTGTCATTCCTAAACCAAAACAGCGGCTCACAGAGGGGTTCAGCTCTGTGAATTTGGTATGTTTGGCAAATTGGCACTGTCTGCTTGGAGACAAACTCTACTTACTACTGCAGATCTTGAAGACTTGGTATGTCCTTCCATACTCTCTGTGTTCTTACGAGGGTAGAAGAAATGTATTCCTGCGACAAGTTTTCCCCGCACTCAACATTACAGTTTATTTGTGGGTTATTAATGCTAAGTGTCACAGTGGGAACTCATTTTTGCTTTGTCCACCACAACCATCAAACAGTGAACTTGCATACTGGAGACCAGGAAGTTCTGTTACCTGCTTACAACCTGCAGAATGGGCCAGCACCCAGGCTGGAGACAGGATGGTGCTTGTACAGATGGGACAAGTGCTGTGATGCCAGGAAGGATGCATGGCTGTGCAACTGCTACAAAGCTCATGAGGAATATTTCTGCAAGGAAGTATTTTCCATGATAGTCCAGTATCTTCACAGTAGTGCTGTGTTCAAGGTCCATACAAATTGTTTGAAAGTAGGATGGGTATAACTGAACTGGCTCAAGGGAAAAAAGGGAATAACCTAGTTTGAGTTATAAAAGTTACAGGAATAACCTAGTTATGTTACAGAATCATGGAATGGTTTGGGTTGGAAGGGACCTTAAAGACCACCTTGTTCCACCCCCTGTCATGAGCAGGGACACCTTCTTCTAGGCCAGGTTGCTCCAAGCCTCACCCAGCCTGGCCTTGGGCACTGCCAGGGATCCAGGGGCAGCCACAGCTGCTCTGGGCACCCTGTGCCAGGGCCTGCCCACCCTCCCAGGGAGCAATTCCTGCCCAATATCCCATCCAGCCCTGCCCTCTGGCACTGGGAAGCCATTCCCTGTGTTCTGTCCCTCCATCCCTTGTCCCAGGTCCCTCTCCAGCTCTCTTGAAGCCCCTTTAGGCACTCCACAGAGCCTTCTCTTCTCCAGGCTCAACAATCCCATCTCTCTCAGCCTGTTTTCATAGGAGTTCCCCACCTGACAGCACTGCCCACAGCTTCAAGGGCAAAGAGTGGAAATGTAATGCTAAAATAGGGGCTCACAGAGCAGGAATGTTATGTGAACTGCTTTTCTTTTTTCTCTCTCATTGCTATAGTGGTGCACTACGGTGACAGTTTGCCAGCTCTCTCTTTGGGAGAGATGATTTGTACTCATGATGCCGTGATCCCGCAAATTACAAATGCTGGTGACTCAGACTCATGAATCTTCTTTATTTTGGCAGGCATCTTCATACAACCAAAATGATATATTAACAAAACCGAAGGGATGAACATAGCCTGTTTAGAAATCTGTAGTGCAGGAATAGATACATTGAGTAAATTGGCTGTGCACGTTTAAGGGGGCAAAATGTTAGAAAAAGGAAAACATTGCAAAACAGAGAAAATAGCCCCAGAGCCAGAGTTCGTCCTGACCATTGTTCTTCTTTCCTCAGGGAAATGTTTATGCTTCCCCATCTATGTGCTATCCTTAGCACATGTGATTAGACCCTTTCAAGGGCACTGGCTTAAATAAAAGACAACAACAGAAAAGTGCCACTTTTGACAGGCTTAATTTGCAGTAAATTTGCAATTTGTCATTTGCATATAAAAGACTCAAGACATAAAACCCTGCATGAAATGACTGGGGTTTTTTTGTGTAGAATTTGAAGACTGGTATCTGTTGCTCAAATGGTAAACTACAAGATCTTAACTTGAGCCATGGCTCTAGAATTAAATTCCCTGTGAAAAATCTTGCTTTCCTTACTATGTTTCTAAAAAAGCAATTGACAAAAATTAAGTAAAAAGAAAAATAAAGGATTAGATAAAGATAATTCTCCATGGGGTTTGGGAGAAGAGTCTTTTACAGGTGATACACAGAGTGAAGATGTGAAGAGTCAATCCTTCACAGTGTAGCAATTATAGTGATATTGGCCTTTGCTGTGTATTCAACAGTAACTTTTCGTATTGAAAAAGCAGTGCAAACACATGAAACCGTCAAATAATCTGGATTCACTTCTACTATCAGAGGAAATATGGTTAAATTTATCTACTAAAATTTTCCTAAGTGAGAATATAATAATATGTAATCTACATAGCATAGAACAAACATTATTTTTCTCCCTTTAGAAATGTACGTGAGGAACATGGTACAGTTGTCTAAAACAGGCACCCTGGTCTCTGGAGTGGTCCTGCCTGTCCCATGGAGAGCACAGGGCTCTGGGGAGGTTCCTGTAGGTCCCACCAGCAGTTCTCCCATCCTCTCTGGCAAGTTGTGCCCGTTGCTCTGTTAGCACAGTGTGCAGGAAATGGGTTAATGTTGGCTACACCAGGAGGATTTTAAGGGGTGATGAGAAAAATCATGATTAGTGATGTTTTGAAATGAACAGCCTTCAAATAGTATTTTTTAAAATGATAAATGTGGGGCCTTGGGGTGGCAGCAGAAGTTCTAGCTCGTATAGTTTTGAAGTATTTCAGCATATAAATAGAATGGGGATGAACCACTGTGCAAGATTTGAAATAATAGTTTGTATTTGATTATTCACTGGATTATATACAGTTCATCTCAATGGTCTGGGGTCAGCTGGTTTTTATTTGGTGTTCAGGATGCAAAACACGGGTGGGTTTTGCAATCAAACCTGGATTTCAGCCTTGTAATGGAGATCTCTTCTTTGCCCAGAAATATACCCAAGCTAAATTGTTTCTTTCTATACGACTGCAAAATATTAAATATTAGAAAGGTAGATATTTCTTTTGTCTGGGTATATTTAGAAACATTCATTATGCAGATGAAAAATACACATCCCTTAAACTAGGGGATTTGGAGTATTTAAACCCATGTAGTATTTTAATGTTCACTGTTCATTTCTTTGCTTTATAGAGTAAATAAAAAAAGAACTTTCTTTGCTCTTATACAAACATTAATAAAGTAAGAAATCTTTATTTCAGCATAACATTTGCTTGAACAAAGAGATAGTATTAGGTCTTGGAATAATATATTTGCTGCTGTTTGGTGAAAAATTAACTTTCTATATGTTATTGCACAAAGCCAAGAAGGAGAACCAAGGCCAGTAAAAACCATCACTCAGTTTGGTTTACATCAGGTGATTTTTTTTTTTAATATCTATGCATCTCAGGGGGAAAGATCAGAGATAATCTAATGCATGGGTAGAGAATCACTTCAGGCATGTAGTCCAGAGGTATTTGTAGCCCTATAAGACTGACCAGGTTCAGTGGGAGCAGATACAGGTGAGCATTTCCCACGTGGGATGAACTCATGGGACCAAGCCAAAGCTTTGGTACCTGCCTGGATGGATGAATAGTTTGGTCTTACATTTGTGGATTGTTTCTTCTTCTGTCTTTGTTCTCTGTAACAGGATGTTTGTTTAGAGGGGAAAATTGAGTATTTAATAGGGGCATAAGGAAAGAGTTTCATCTTTGGAAACAATGGTTATTTATTTTTCTGAGAATGTAGATGCATTTCAAGGGTATTGGATGAATGCTGTGAAACAATCAGTCCTTTTCTGCTTTATAAAGCACAAAATTTAGACTGATCTTTGTGCTACTTTATTTGAAGATATAACTCCTTTTTAAATTACATCACATTCCATGTTCTCCCACCTTAGTGGCTGCCCTGCTATTTTTGTGTACAACTAAAGCATAGGCAGTGTTTAAAGGACAATGTAGCCATGAGAAAATCATCAATGGTATTTTGGCTGAGAGCTGCTTCAGCTTTGACAGCCAGATGGAAACATTTGATTTATTATCACAGGACAAATGCTATGGCTGAATGTTGCTTGGCTGGAGAAGGCTGGATGTTCTCTCCTCTCTCAGGAGAGGTGGCAACTCTTACAGTTCGATGCTTGGTAAGAAGATGATAAAATACCACTGTTTTCTAATTTTGCAGTGTCTTGATCTGTCTCTGGCACTCTAGAGTTACTTAATTAGGTATTGCAATTTCTGAGTATGTATAAAAGGACATATAACTGAGGGATTAAATCATTGATGCATGAAAAACCAACAATCTCATGTAGGGAATATAATTTTGCCCAAGTTGGTGGCATTTTAGTAACTACATTTTCATCATGCAAGTCTCAGCTTACAAATATAAATGTGTGCACATTTAGAGTTTGGTCTTGCTAGGAACTTTGCCAGTAGGAATTTGCCACTGGTTTTCTGGCACTGCTAGAAGCCTACTTGAATCTGTAAAAGAAGGTAATTGCATTAATGCATTGGAAATCTGTCTCATGTAAAATACAACCGAAAGACAGGTTTATATTAATTTAAAGAATATTAACATTAAAGTATTGCCTTGTAAAGCAGTTCAAATCAGTGGTCTGGAGACAACTGTATAATAAAATAATGTAACCCCTGGGAAAACACAAGAACAATTGACTTACTCCAGATTTATGCTTGCAGAGAGCAAGATCTGGCTGAAAGGTAAACCTTTGCTCCACATTATTGTAAGCTAGTGTCATTGCAAAAATACAAAAGCCTAATGTGACTACTGTGTAATCAGCAATTCAGAATACAAAGGGGATGAAATAGTTTATTTCTAGAAATCATAGTTCAGAATTCCGTGGGGTTTGTGCGCAGGAACAAATCTGCTGTGTTGGTTTGGCACAGCCTGGTTTTTGGCAGTTGAGGGGCCACAGAGGTGGCTTCTGTGAGAAGCTGCTGGAAGCTTCCACCATGTCCAGCAGAGCCCATCCCTGATGGCTCTGAAGATGGAAATGCTGCTGGCCAAAGCTGGGCCAGTTAGAGAGGTTGGCAATGCCTCTGAAAACAGATTTGAGAAGAAAATCAAAACAAAAAGGGGGCATAGTTTTTTTCTAGCCAGAGAAGAGGAGGAGGTGAGAACATGTGAGGGAAACAACCTGGAGACACCAAGGGCAGTGGAGAAGGCAGGGGAGGAGCTGCTCCAGGCACCGGAGCTGAGATTCCTCTGCAGGCTGTGGTGAGAACATGGGGAGGCAGCTGTGCCCCTGCAGCCCCTGGGGATCCACGGGGGATGCAGAGATCCACCCACAGCCCCTGGGGATCCATGGGGATGCAGAGATCCACCCACAGCCCCTTGGGGAGATGTCTGTGCCGCAGTGGGTGGATGCCTGGAGGAGGCTGTGATCCAGTGGGAGACCCAGTGGAGAGAGAGGGCCCTGCTCCCAGCCTGGAGCAGCCTGGCCCTGGAGGACTGCAGCCCATGGAAGGGTGATCCACAGCACAGCAGTTTTGGGAGGACTGCTGCTCGGGAGAGTGGGCCCACGCCAGAGAAGTTTGTGGAGAGCTGTCTCCCGTGGGAGGGACCCTGTGGTGCAGCAGGGGAAGGACTCCTCTCCCTGAGCAGCAGAAGAAAACCTCGGGTGATGAACTGACCAAACCCCCACACCCATCTCCCTGCACTGCTGGTGGGAAGGAGTGAGGGGCTGGAGGGAAAAAGGTGTTTTAAGGGCTTATTTTACTTCTCATTATCCTCCTCTGATTTTGTTAGTAGTAAATTCACTTTGTGCCCATAAGTTGAACCTGTTTTGCCCTTGTAGTGTTTTTTTCCAATCCTTATCTCAACTCATGAACCCTTTGTTAATTTTTTCTCTCCTCTGCCCGGCAGTGGCAGGGGAGGGTGAGTGAGTTACTTTCATGAGTGCCTGGCATTGGGCCAGTGTCAAACCATAACACCAGCCTTGTATTTTCCGTAACATGTACTACTTACACTTCGTCTAGTCTTTCTCATCAGATCTTATTCAGGGTGGTTATGATCACAGTATGTTTGAATACATGCATATGAGCATCCCAACCTAACTTCACCAGTGTATTGGTTTTAAAACAAATCCGGGGGAGATCAAAAGTCAGGATTAAAATTTATCGGAAAAATTAGAAATAAGTGAAATAATATAAGGAAAAAGCACTGACAAAGTCAGATACAACCTGACACCCTAGGGTAATGACGGCAGTCCAAATGAAGTGGTCCAGTTGAAGGCATGATCCGATGGGAGGTCGTCTCCAGCTGAAGGTCCATGGTGGGTCTTGTTCTCTGGTCACCCAGTAGACAGGGCTGAGGTCAGGCAGTTCTAAGGGGAGGTTATATCCAGGTAGGAATGCCCGGCTTCCCCCTTCTGGGTGGAGAATCTCACAATAAGATGAGATAAGTCAATGAGTCATGTGATGGTCTCTTGATGGCCCATCATCTGTTATCAGGGGTGCGTCGTTAGCGGGCGGTAACAGCCAATGACCCACAGCTGGTGGTAATAGAACACTAAAATACATCTATTGTAACCTAGGACAACCAGAAATACATTTTGATTTACATTTTCTTTTAGGACATTTTTACTTGAAATGTAAGGAAGGTGTTAGGGCTGAAGGGTCTACAGAGCAGCTTGCAGCCCAGGAAGCCCCCAGCTTATGAAATCACAGGGTGCCAGCAGACATAAAGTGCTAGTGTTTCTAGGAAGGAGTCATTTGCTCTGGGCAAGGGCATTGCAGCCTTGGCCCCTAGACCCCAACCCCTTCATATCAAGGCTCCTAAGAAAAGGGACAGCCCTGTCATGATGTGACTGTGATGCCTGCAATGTGTTTCACTGATGTCATGCCATTTGTCCATGACTTGGTTTTCAGAGAAGCATTAGAGGTCTTTTTATTTTTAATTTTTAGCTTAAAGGGCTAAACCTACTCCCAGAGAGGAGCAGGTGCAGCTACACCTGAAAGCCATGCAGTTTTCCTCTCTCACCTCTCTTCTTCCTCTCTCACCCAACAGTTGCTGTGCAAGATGAATCAGGAATGAAAATTAAATGTGGAACCTGTCTCATGATTCAGTTTTGGTTCAAACCCTGTAACTACTGTCATGGCTAAAATGGGCCAAATGCCCCTTACTGTGAGCTCCAGCTAATTATAAATACTCATGACAATCTCTTATTCCTGTTATCTCTAATATTCCAAAACTACTGGAAGATGCACAAACTGTCACTAAGCCTTTCCGTAAGCATTTTATTGGAAGACAGGGTCTCAAAGTATCTAGGGACAATGCCAATGGATGGCTCTTCACTGGGGAGCAGGGCTTGTGCAGGATGCAGTAGAAGTCACTGTAAGAGAGCCCCTATGCAGTGCTGATCGAAGAGTTGCTGAATGAAAAAATAGACAATCTTCATTTCAGAACATTCTGGAAACTGAAAAAACAGAGCTGTTAAAAGCCCCACCAGATTTAAATCCTTTGGGAAACTGTGCTTCATTTTCTGTCTGTAATTGTTGTGTGCCAGCAAGAAGGGAGATGGTTGGAAATAGCCTTGTGTTTCACAGTTGCTGATTTTTCTCTTTACTGTTTTATGATGACTCAGAGACAGTCATTATAGAAGTACAGTACAGAAATTTAAAGGGAGCTACGCTCTAAATAAAGATGAAAAATGAGAGAAATGCTTTCATGTGATGAGTATGAAAAAGAAGGTGAAACTTGGGAGATTTTGCAACTCATGTAAGACTGAAAATTCAGTCTTGCCATATGAGGAGAACTGAGTGTTTGATAAAAAGCTGTGAGATGGTCAGAGAAGGTTAAAATATTAACCTCACCAGACCAATGACAGTCTCCCATGTGTAGTCATTCAACAATGGAGCTGATAGTGGGCAGTGGTTTGAATTTGTGGAAATGGCAGCAAATCCAAAATACCCCTGGAACAGCCATAAGATGCTAGGTGAAACTCCAAAGTTTTCAACCTAGAAGGTAATTCCAAAGGTAAATGGATTAAAAAACACTATCATCCTGCTGACATAATAATGTATGTTAGGAAAGAGACAGAGACAACAGTTTGGACAAATGAGGTGATGGGAGCCCCATGAGTTTGGAGGAATTCTTCATGGGAGCAGGAGACAATGGTGCAGCAGAAGATTAACAGAATATTTTCTGTCCAAAAGCTAATGTTTTTGGTTGGCTGCTAGAGCACAAATTAAAGTATTGCCAGGAAAAGGGATATTATCCTTGTGAGAAAAGTGAGAAGCAAGAGAAAGTCAACAAATGAGTATCAAGGTTTTCAGCACTGATCTTATCTCACTTCATGGGTATTTCTACAAAAGACTATAGAACATTTCTTTTAGAAAAGGTGCAATATTGGATTGCAACTGGATGAGGGCATGGGAAACCAACCCAAGATTTGGCAAGAGAATTGCCAAAGCCCTTTGTCTTACCCAGAATAATGTGGCTGTATTGCAATATCAGAAAGCTGCTTGCACTTCTCCCCTTGGTTAGAAATGACACTTCATATACAATTTGGTAGAAAAAAAATTGAGCATACTTCTGGGAATGAAATATTTTTTAAAATGTGTATGTCCTAATTCAATTGTTACTAGGTCTTCATGTATGAGATCAATCTGTTGTAGGGCTTTGTTTGTTTATTTTTATATTGTTTTGTTTTAAAAATATCTCTGGCACCAGCTTTTTGTGGGAGGAGTTGGCTATCAGAAAGTATGCTAACTTCTCACTCTCACTGCTAGTAAGATGAATTTTGACATCTTTATTTCTAGACATCACAGTGACTGCAGCTTCTCCTTATCTACACCTTCATCTTCAAAATCTGTCTTAAAATGAAGCGGGGCTGGAGATAAACTTCATAGGACAAAGTCTACATGAGAACACCTCCCTCAAAGAACTGGCAGGAGAACCAAGCTTCAGTGTCTTCTGGCAGATTAAAGGTCAGTTTTCTTCTGAGACAAATCACTACCTTAAAAGGGAACAAGAGGGCTACAAAAAGCCAGTGTAGGCAAGAGCAAAAGAATTCCTTTGCAAGGCAAATATATGCACATATTTTTAATAAGAGAGCTTTTGAATTGATCTTTTCATTTTAAGTTTCACATTTTAGAATTGGTCAGAAACCTAACCTAATCCACAATTAGTTGATCCTATTAACATGCCTTAATGTTGATAAATACAAAATTTCCCATCAGGCTTAAAATTTTGACGGGAAATTTTGAAAATTAGAATGAGAAGTAACTATCTCATAATCTAGAATCTGTTGGCAGAATGAGATGTAATAATAGGGCATCACCCCTTTCAGCTGGCTGTATGTCAGTATCAGGACTGGAATTACTAATGTCAGAAAAGGTTGCCACATTCTGCCAGTTGGCTGAATACTGCTCACTGTTTGCAAACGGCATAAAACTGGTGCCTAAGGACAGTGTGATTTCCTTGACTGTACATTTCGGAGTATAAAACTGGAACTGAGCCTGAATGGGTGCATCTTGCACTCTTACACACTTAAAGGGCTGGAATAAATGTGTTCCCATGTTACAATGAGCCTGGCAGCCCTGGTCACCCTTGACCCAAGCACTGACCTCCCAGGGCCCGAGAGCCCACTCTGGGTGCAGCTGTCTCAGGGCTTTGCGTGGGAGGCTCACACTGAAATTAGGTGGTCTGGGGTGAGAAGCCAACGAGGCACAGTGGAAATAAAGCAAAGAGGCAAAGGGCTGTGGAAGAGATCTCCACCTGATCTCCTTTATTGCAGGGATAGATGAAGGGATCTGGGACAGGGGCGATGGGGGCAGAACTCCGAGAATCCGGAGGTGTGCAGGCGGTTAAAAGGGAGGGGAAAACTGGGAGGAGCTGGGGGGAACGACCAATGGGATACGGGGTAAGGGGAGGGTACAAGGGTTCAGGGTCCAATTAAAACACTTGAGGGAAGGGTACGATAAGCAATAACCAATAAACCATCAAGTATAACCAAAGCTTCTGGAAAGGTGAGTCGGCCCAGAGCCCTGGACATGCCTTCCTTCTGCAAGGAAAGGTGGGTCTCAGACCCTGGTCCTGCCTACTGACTCCTCCCCCAGGGAGCAGCCTCCTGTATCAGAGGTGGAGCTGGAGCAGGAGGCAGCGGCAAAGGCTAAGGCTGGACCTCCCACATTCCCACAATACACATCCAGTGTGCACAGCTGAGGAGTGGATGGGAGACAGAGCGCAAAGCTCTGTGCAATGTATGGTGGAGAGAGGGAGAGCCTGAGCAGTAGTGCAAGGGATGAGGCACTTTGCTTGGCTAGTAAGCAGTTCAGGAATTGGCCTCTCTACCAAGACTCCATAAGCCAATCCAGACTTCCTTTACAAAGTTTTATTTAACTCGTGGGCCACCAAGAGTCCAGAGGGAAAAAGGGCTCTGCAAAACCTGCTCCGACCTCACCAGCTGGGATTTCTTTACTTTCAGAAAGCTGCATTCAGATGTTATGTTCAGGAGTGAGAAAGTCAAACAGGAAAAAGAGAGATCATTGTTCACTGATAAATGACAGTTGAGATACATTATGCAACTAAATGTGAGAGCACCTGTAAGAGTGTAATCAGAATGGGCCTTTCATAATGAATCATTTAAAAAATGCTTTGGGTAGTTACATGTATGTTGAAAGAATTTGATGTTCCTTCCTTTCCTGGTCTGCTTGTCTCAACACAGTCTGTTAGCACATGCCTTGTTCTCTCAAAAGTGTTTTTATGGCCCTAATTACCATGTTGGAAGTTGAGAAATGTTACTGTTGGGGGAGGAGGAAATAACTCCAGGGTGAGTCTATCCCACTGTAAGTGTGTGGTGGCAGATGAACATACATTATGTTAGGGTGACCAAAAAGGCTTTTCCCAGGAGGCTTTGTTCTGTTATGGTAATCTACCCCAGTTTGGCTTCCCCGGTTGGCTGTTGGCCTCTACCCCCTGTCATCACTCCCCCAGAGCTTCCTCACTGGTCCCCATTCCCTGGTCCTGCCTTTTCCATGCCCCCGGACAAAACTGGAGGTTTTGCTATTGTGTTTGTATTTGCCTCTGCACCCTTTGACAGTGTAGAAGCAATAAATGCTCCTGCTGGAACACATGCATATGTCCTTCCTGACTCTTTGTTGCTGACTGTATCACTGAAACTGCCCGTGTGCCACAGAGCCAGGCAGGGACGGTATTGTAAGTATGCTGTGTGAGACAAAGTGTATCATCCACACTAATTACGTGTATGTCTCTCTTGGACTGCAGAAAGAGCTGGGTTGATGGCTTAGGCTAGGACCAGAAGTTAGAGATGACTGTTCTGGGATGGAGTGAAGTCCATATGGGCAAATAAGGCTGTTTTGCTGTGCTGCACCCAAAATTGTTCTGCACTAGCAAGAAAAACCTGAACATGGTCACTTGACCATTTTGGGCAAAAAAGGGTCATGGAAAATGCATGTTGTGGGGAGAGGAATTCTACCAGTAATTGTCACTGGGCAGACATTCCTGTCTTGCCTCTGCCACATTACTTGGTCCAGTTTTTTGGGGGAGAATGTGATGTGGCTGTCATGCTGTGAATACCAACTGGCCTTCCAGTATGGTGGTGAAAAACTACTTGACAGGAGAAAAAGGTGTGATGAACCAATTCAGAAGCAGATTGTATCTCTCTGAGACTTCTGCTGCTTTTTCTTGTGGTCAGGGTTTGTTGGAATTTGCAGACTATCTGCTTTCTCCATTATGCTTTTAAGTAAATCTGAAGGGTGCTATTGCTGAGGGGGCAGTTCCCTGCAGACCCCATGGAACCATGTTCTGGTTACAGCCAGAACAGGGTTAATTTTTTGCAGTAGCCAGGAGGGGAAGGGTCAAGACCTGAAGGTTATTCTCTACCACCTCATGTTATTGCCAGGGGTAGGGGAAAGGGAGTCTGTTCTGAGGACAAGGAGTTCCTCCTCATCAAGGAAACGTGGTGCAGGGAGCGGTCAGGTGTCTGTTGTCAGAGTTCATGTGAATAGTTTCTTTCTTGTATACTCTATCATTAGCATTGTTGCTGTTACTGTTTGGTTTTGTATCACATTGCTGTTTCTGGTAAATTTTTTCTGTGATCTTTACCTTTTGTGCCTCCAGTTCCTCTCTCCAACCACCACAGGGGATGGGGAAGGGAAAGCAGGGGAGCAAGAGAGCCGTGGGAGGTTTGAAGAGTCTTGGTGGGAGAATGAATTGAGGAGTACCATTCCTGAAGCACAACACCCACCTGAAACAGTCAAGGCTCCCTGATATTTAAAAAGATGATGAATGCAGGAATCTGCATCTTGTGTCTGGTGGAGCTATTGACCAAGAGATGTGGTTTTATTGAGATAACATCAGGATAATCTGTTTTGGAGCCTGTTCCTCCAGTAGCGAGCCATGAAAAATTGTTACTGAAATACATGGGTAAATTATTCTTTTTTCTCTCTCTTTGGGTTATTAAATATTAGATTAGGAAAGTCACTTTATTTGCAAAAGATAAAAAGAAATTACCTAAATGGCATGCTTTACCATTTTGAATTACATCCACCAGTGGTGAATATCTAAATTCACATGCCACAATCAGCAATTACACAAGAGGAAAGGCCTTTGTAGGCCCCTCCTTTACGTTACATTTGTGAAAATAATTTATTTTCATTTCCCCTGTATCCCTGTCATTCCCCTTTTTACATCCCACAAGAATGTAAGAAGCTGAAGGAGCAACATCAACAACAGAAAAATCAGGAGACCTCTGTACAAATTGTAATAAAACTGATATATATGTAATAAGGAGACAAATATTTAAGAGATTTATTTTATTGTTAGCTGAATCTTTTACGGTAATTTTGCCATCACCAAAGCATTAATAAGCAACTCTACAGTAAGACACAGCAGAGCTGTCATTAAAGAGGGGGATGTTTAATTAATAAACTTTGGAATGTGCTTCCCACCTGCATGGTTCTGTCTTACTCAGAGAACACCCCACTGAGGGCTGTGCATGTAAGGGGCAAGAAGAGAGGATTCTGAAAGCACAAAACTTGTTAAAACTGGCACATAATGACAAGATGAAATTACTACCTATTCTGGCAGGAGTCCTCCCTCAGATGCCAGGACTGTAATTTAAGGTGAATCAAAGAAAAGTGTACAATCTTCCAATTCCTCCCTTTGATTCTTCGCACATATTATGGGAGGGAAAGGAAGATGCTGTAACTGAAAGGCAAGAGAGCTTTTTGTTCTATCCCTGTCATGTGGAAGGAGCCCTGGAAATCTTTTGATATGTTTTTAATGGAAGTGAGGTAGGTATGCTTGTATCAGAAATAAGCATGGAAATCTTTGGTGCCTGCTTTAAACTTTGAAGATTTAGCTGGCAGTATAGGTGGAAGCTGCAGAATAGTATTTATGAAAACCCCTAACCTTTAATAAAAACATGGATCTCTACAATAGGAATCACCACATGCAGATCTTCAGGGACATGCTTCATTCTCCCATGTTTCTTATTCTACAGTTTACAAATCAGTGCCTTGTATAAAGTCTTGGAGTTCATTTATAATCTAGGGTAAAATGTCGCTGAAGTTGGTCTTTCTCTAGTCTCTTTTTCTGGCCTTTGGATGAGCTTCATAATTCTTATTCTTTATTTATTTACATCAACTTTTACACACCATGTTAATTTACCTGTAAGTTCTGAAGACTGGTGAGACTGTTAGTAGTATCATTAGTATGATGGACTAAAGTTAAGTGCTTTCTCTTCTTGTTGTGCTCAATTTTATGAACTTTTGAAAATGTTAGTAGAATATTAATACTAAGATTAGACACTGAACATTGATAAATCTGATTTTGAATTTGCAGTGAAATTTCAAATTTTGATGAATTTTACATGGCTTAAAGTTTTGAAGTGGATATTTTAAACCACTATAATGGTACATTAAATCAGAAGTTACATCCTGGCCACATGCATTCCCAGTTTGGTATAAGGAGCTCAGACTGCAGAAATCCAAATCACAGTTGACAACAAATTGCTCCTATATTCTCTGTAATAGTGTGTTACCTCTGAGTTTGTTTTATAATTGTTACAGATTGTTGTTCAAAGTATAGTTTGGTGTAAGGCTAATTCTTCATATTTATTCAGTGTAATAGTCATTCAATAAACAAAATTAATCATTCAGAAATAACTAGTGGTGACGGTAGAAAGAAGGTGGTACATGAGATAGAAGTGTCTGAAAGGCTCAGTGGAGTTTTAACTAGTGCAAACACCTAAGACATTTGAATATCATGAAAACCTTAATAGCTTTGTGTTCCAGTAAAACTTCAAAGATTTTATAATAAACAGTAGGAGCAGGCTGAAGTTCCTGTGCTATCACCAAGCAGCAAGGGGTGACCTCTCTTTGGGGAAGATGGTTGTGTCAAATCACAGTGATTTTTCTGTTCTTAATTATGGGTGAAGGAAGGAGAGAGGTTTTTGAGCTAAGAGCAATGTAGCTTCCTGTTCACATGTACATATTTTAGAGGGAGATTGTTAAGCAGGAGGGCAAAGCTTAGTGCTATAGTCCACAAGAATGGTGCACACCTCACTTACAGGATCTTGCTTTGCTATCCATGGTTGACCTGCTTTGGCTTTTATTTCACATCTTTCTGCTCCTGAATTTACAAATTCTTCCTACTCAGTATTTGCTGTCTGATCTACACTCTAAAGGCAATCCCAGGAAAGTGATAAGGGTCCCTACCAAATAGTCAGCCCTTCCCCAGAAGGCTGATGGAGAAGACTTCCATGGTGTTGAAGGTCTCATGAAAACTTCTGCACAAAGGGCTGAGGAGCTACAAATAACTCAGAGTTGAAAGTTCTTAAAAGACAGAGCAAAAGGCCAATCCACATACTGACTCCAGGCTTTCTCTCTCAGCACATAAACCAGGTGAAAAATTAACTGGTTGTAACTGGGAGCAACCACTTTCATGCATTTGTGGCTTATTGATCATTTTGTCTTTAGTCCTGGTCCCTGAAAGATGGGATGGCGATAGCACAGCAAGGCAATAGGCAACTTCTACATGTTGGGGTGGCATAAGGGTTCTTTGTGAGAAATAGGCTTGAAATTCTGTTCCAGAAAGAAGTGAGGGGACCAGGTTTGTGTCACTGGTTTATCTGGCATTTAGGATTACTAGTTGGGGCTTGCATAGTGTAGTACCTAAGAGCTCTGGGTGGAGACCACACACACAGTGCTGTCAGAGATGGGGCAAAAAGTTCTTTTGTGGCTCTGAGGACTTGGAGTCTGAAGCAAGGAATTAGTAACTCAGTGGAGAAAAGCAGAGTAAAGGATGAAAAACTCTTGGTGCTCTTTACTGGGATCCTATGAGAAAGAGTGGCAGAGCATAGAGAGGGTTCAGTGCTGAAAGACACCACTTAGGTTAAAGCAGTGTTAGAACTGTTTGGTTAACTCAGGTCACAAACCCCACCATGTTTCTCTGTGCAAACACTTCAGGCAGAGGAGGAAGAGAGGGAAATAGCAGAAGGGACTGGCTGTATCACTGGGTGGGCTACAAGAGCAGAAAGAGAGGGAAGAAGATTCACCAAGCAGCTGAGAGGGCTGTATGATCTCCTGAGCCGGGAATAGTTCTGGTGAGTCTGATGAAGTGCAAGTCCTCTCACTCCATATCCTTCAGCTGCAGGAAGGAAGAAGAAACAGCATTCTGCTTTTCATCCTCCTTTCCCACTCTTTTCTCCCAAGGCAGACTGTACATGGCCACCCAAGCTGACAGTCTCCAAAAGGGCTGTTTTTAAGACATTTGCTCATGTGCCCAGGGTCTCAAGGAGAGAAACTGAACTGCATTGCTGCACTGGCTGGTTTTTTTTCTGCATCATGTACCTTCTTGCATTTGTTTTTCAGCCAATGCAGACAACAATTATTTCCTATAGAAATGCCTTTTAAATACAACTGCAAGTCTCCAGGAATTACAAGGAAAGCTACAGTATAATGAAATATATAAATCCAGTGCTGATGCTGAAATAACTTTTGGCTTTCAACAGAGGAAACTCACAAGTCTTGATGGTGATGACCTAGTAGCATGTTTTAATATGGGAGTTGTAGAAATTTTAAAATTTTCCCAGCAAGTTTTATATTACATGACATTTCAATTAATTGTGGGATACATTAGAAAAGGAGAGAAGGATTTGTCTGACAAATGATGACAATGTAAGTAATTATTTAGGTGCTGTGCACTTGAATACTAATTCTGTTATGGCTTGGAACATGAGCCATGATTAATTTAGAAGGTTTTCATGGGATTGAAAGGATCCAGAAATTAGCCCACAGCTGTTCCCAGTTTGGAAAGTAGCTCCTTCTTTTGAAAGAGGTGATAGAATATCCATTTGAAAGGCATTTGTTCTTCATTGTGTCATCCTGGGCTTCAGTAAGTAAAGGCAGATCCACAGACAGGAATTGTGTCCTGCAGCAGTGTGGGGACATGACATGGAGCTCCCTCTCATCATGAGCTGGGGACACGAGCTGTGATGAAACCACCTGGCTACGAGAGTGCTTGCAGTGCTCACAGCTGCCCCCCAGAGACTCACACCATGTGGGGGTTCCCAGCATGCCACAAGGATGTACCTGAGCTGATCTCTGCTTCCAAACAAGCCATGCCAAAGCATCCCTGTCCTTTGCTCTGGAGTGGGAGATTGGAACTCCAGAAGATGTCTGTCCGCTTACCAGAGGATGGTGGCATGTTTGGGAGGGGAAGTCCTGCAGGACATCAAAGTGAGAGATGAAGAAATAACAGTATGTTTTTCCTCCATCCGGTTTGTATCCCATTTCAGAGACTGTGGGCATTACCCTAACTACAGCAAAGCCAAAAATCCCAGTGCTGCTGGAACCTGAAGTGGGCCCATGTATCAACGGGCATCACAGGACATTTCAATGAAAGTAAATTGAGGCTATAAAGCAACAGACCTAATTGGCCAACTGATGTCTGAGATGCAGCTGGAGCTCCTTATGTCATTCAGAGCCCTTGGAGATGCCCTAATTTTGCATTTACTGAGCTATTTGTGCATGGATGGAACTCAAGTCAAAAAGTGGCTTTACACTGTTGTGTTTCTACTCTTACATAATATCCTGTAATTTCATAAATGATGTTAACTTTAATGATTTAACAAGAAATATAATTATGGTTTCTACAGCAACTATGACTTTAAATATCCTGAATTATGTAGATGTGTAATCTCAAATATAAT
This sequence comes from Rhipidura dahli, assembly GCA_013399225.1. Lineage (NCBI taxonomy): Eukaryota > Metazoa > Chordata > Aves > Passeriformes > Rhipiduridae > Rhipidura > Rhipidura dahli. The sequence continues at coordinate 48,306 of VXAC01001163.1, forward strand.
GAAAGACTAATGCAGCTCATTGAATGTAAATTATATTCAAAGTTAAAACTTTTAGGAGACAACTGCTTTTGACTTATCAGGATGGAAAAACATGCACAAGAAACCCCTCCTTAGCATCAAAATTTATGTTGGTTCATGCTCAGATGGTTGAAAATAAAGTATATTTTGTACCCTCCAAGCCAATTTCTTTCTTGACTGAAAATAAACAGGTGAGTATAGTTTGTCAGCATTGTTTACCCTGTATAGAAGTTTATGAACACACCTTCTGAGGCTGAATTATCGTGTTGCTCCTAGGAAATGTTGATGCCACTTGTGATTTGGGAAGGTAACACTGTCAGCAGACTGCTGATGGCTCTTTGCTTTGTTCCTCTGAGGCCCTGCTTGATGTCTGAGGGTGTTGTATTCTGATCAGCAAAAAACCACCCCAGAGACATTTGCCTTTGAGAACAAGTACATTTGTGTGAAGCCAGTTTTAGCTCTCATAGAAGTTTGCTGTACTCTAAGCAAGTGAAGGAAAGGAGTTTGGAAAAGGTGCCAGCGCTGCTGTGAGCAGGGAGGCAGTTCAGAGTGACGGTGGCAATGCTCGGGCTGAGAAAACAGATGCCCCTAAAGCAGCTGGGAAAGTTGCCAAAGGGCTGGGAACCTCAGAGGGGTGGAGGAACAGGGCCTCCCTCCCTACCCAAAGCAGAGAGGAGCAATCCTCCTTCCAGACTGCAGAAATGTAAATTTTCAATATTTCTTTTGCTTTAAAACTCTTCAAATCCATATTTTAGAGTGGGCCTGGGGAGATTCTTTTTTTCTCTCACAATCACAGCTCTGAAGGGGAGGCCAAATAGGTTTTACTCCTTAAATGTGAAGTGATTTTTTTTTCCCATGAAGTAGATTTGTTCCTTTGGGTTTTGGTCAGTGTCTGAGAGCAGCATTTGTTTTGATGTCTCCCAGTGAGTAGTTCTGTGCTTCATATCCCAGTAGATCTATGGAAATATGAAGGAGGTTCAAATACAGCATGAAACACTTAAACTTTTAATAAGGACTTGAATTAAAAATTCTTATAAATCACTCCTACGATAATAATGCATATTACTAATGAACAGAAAATAAGTATGGCTACTTTATTTAGGGTACCTGTCCTTGTGGTTTGAACCTAAGAAGTTAAGAATGCAATTTAGTTTCTGAGTTTATATTTCTAGCTTCTAGCTTTAGGCAAGCAGTTCAGTAAAAAATATGCTGGAGAGTCAGTGAAGTTTAAAACAAAAATAAAATAAAAGCACACCAGGAGTTAGAACAAAAGCCAAGCTAACAGGATGCTGGCAGAGATAATGATTTTTGTCTACCAGGAGGATTTAAAATATTCAGTATTCAATCTCCTGCCCCTGTCATCCTCTGACTAAACTGTGATAAGTTTTAATGCTACTGAAAGACACCTACATTAGTTTACCTTGAAAAATATTTTTCCTCTTTTGTTGTTATGTGACCAATGCTGTCAAGTTCCCATAAACAAGGCTGGGTCTTGTGGCAAATTATCTACCTCAGTTTGCAGAGACAGTGAATAAACTAATCTATTTTTCTCTTTACAGGATTCTTAGTTACAGGATACTACTGAAAAAATAGAATTTATGTTTAATACTTTCACTGTTGATTTCTCTCCTTAGGATTATATAACCACCAGATGTCTCTAAAACCATATTCTCTCATAAACATTTTATAGTCCTTGAAGATGTTGAAAATCTGGGATTTATAGGACTATTACATCCATCTACCCAGAGATCAAAAGCTCTGTTACAATTACCCCAAGTGCAAAGTCAGAAAATTTATTTAGCTGAGCAGATAAGTTTGAGAATTTTCAAAAGTCCTCATTTAATCTGTATACAGTAAAATCTAATATACTAACCTCCTTTTGAGATATAAAATTAAAATCCCTGTAGGACATAATACTTTTATCAAAAATGTGAGTAAGGGAAGATTTATTAAACAAGATAGCAATCCCATGAATCTGAATATGCCATATGGTACTTTATTTCCTTTTCCTTATTTGAAGTTCATTTAGTTTCATAGAAATAGATTTTTTAAACTTCATATAAAGAAGTCCCCAATGCGGCAGAATTTTTGATGAACTGGATGAAAATACCAACCTCATGTTCTGAAGGATCCCTATTGCAAATATGCAATCCTTGGTCTTCCTCTGTTAAATCTTGAGGCTGGTAATTCATTTACATGAGATGACAGCCAATATGTGACCTTATAAATATTCAGAGCAGGAATACACAAGCTGAGGATACTGCTTGGTACAAACCGGGACCAACTGGTAGGAAAAGGCACATCCACTTGGAAAAGGTGAACTTAACCCTTGCAAATCCTGGCCTGCATCAAAAAAAAGGTGTGACCAGCAGGTTGAGGGAAATGATTCTCTGTCTCTACTCTGGAGGCCCCAGCTGGAGTTCTGCATCCAGCTCTGGGGTCCTGGCACAGGAAGGATTTGGAGCTGTTGGAGGAAGTCCAAAGAAGGTCATGGAGATGCTCCAGGGCTGGAGCCCTTCTGCTCTGGAGCCAGGCTGGGAGAGCTGGGGGTGCTCACCTGGAAAAGACTCCAAGGACGCCTCAGAGCTCCTTCCAGGGCCTAAGGGGGCTCCAGGAGAGCTGGAGAGGGACCTGGGACAAGGGATGGAGGGACAGGACACAGGGAATGGCTTCCCAGTGCCAGAGGGCAGGGCTGGATGGGATCTTGGGCAGGAATTGTTCCCTGGCAGGGTGGGCAGGCCCTGGCACAGGGTGCCCAGAACAGCTGTGGCTGCCCCTGGATCCCTGGCAGTGCCCAAGGCCAGGCTGGACATTGGGGCTGGGAGCAGCCTGGGACAGTGGGAGGTGTCCCTGCCCATGGCAGGAGTGGAACAGGATGAGCTTTAATGTCCCTTCTCACCCAAAGTGTTCTGTGATTTACGAAATTACAACTGTTGAGGAAGAAGGTGAAGCTCAAGGGTCTCCAGCACGGGAGCTGGGAAGTGGAGCAGGTCTTTCCCAGAGATAGAGAATGCCTATACTTGGTTCTTCTGAAGAGAAAAGACTTGGCACTATTTTTGCATTTGCACTTTTGCTTTCCTCATGTCTGAGAGTATTCAGAGCTGTGACCTAAGGTTAATTTCCATGTAGACCTTGAGGAGCTGACATAGCTGTTGCATAGGAAGTTCCCATAGGAGCTATCAGATGGGGCAGAGCCATCTGATCACTGTGACAGTGTCTTGGCTGCATCACTGAGCCATCAGGGAAAGGCACCCCGTGCCTCTGGGATATGGCAGCACTGCTGGTGCCTCTTGCATTTCCCTGGTGGCTGCATTGGTTCAGTTCTAGCTGACCTCAAAACCAAACAGTTGAGCTCCTCTGGATTTAACCATCAGGAAAGAAACTTTATCTTTAAAATGAATTTCAAGCATGACCACACACAAAAAACCTCCCCTGAACTGGCAGAACTGCAGTAGTGGTTTGGTATTTCAAAGCTTTGGGAGCTTTTCTTCCTGTCCTCGTGTAGCTGTAGCTACAAGTTCATTTAATGCAGGCTACTAAACAGCTGTTAGGTGATAACAACTTCCATTGCCAGCTTGACCCAAAGTGTTTTCTGCTGTTGTATAATCTTTTATTTGCCTTGTACCTTTATGAAGGATAGGTAACAGTTTTGTACCTGGAAGGTAATTCCTGAAGAAGAGCTTCATCCCTGGATGCAGAGCTTTGCGTCTGGTAACTACAAGCAAGGGGTTTGCCAAGTTCAAACTTTGGGCTTTTTTTTTTTTTTTTTTAGTGATCTAGTGTTATTAATTATGTTTATCATGTGAATGATGCTATAAACATTTACTTAGAGTAACATAAAAATGCGCACATCTTTTGGGAATCCCAGTTCTGTATTAGCATTTTTGCAGTAAAAAAGAGATAAGCAAGACCTTATGTTCATAAGAGTTTGCTGCTCTTGCCTATTCTATAATTCTCTAGTGTTCCCATTCTGTCCTGGGTTGCCTCCTGTGTGTCCAGTTGACACCTGTAGAAGAGGAGGGAAGTGTTGGTGGTGGGTTTGAGGGATGGCTGTGCTGGATGGATGGCAGCACGTGTATCTCTTCGTAGAGGCATGTAATTCCTGAACTTGATGTGCAGCCCTTCCATACGTGGAGACTTCCTTTTCCACTTACCGAAAGGTTGCAGGCTGAGGGGCGTGGTTTTATCCCACAGCCATTGTTCAGAAATATGTAGGAACTTAAAATCTTCTGACACGTCTGTATCTAATCAAATTTGTTTCCAATTGCCCCATATGCTAAGGGATTCTTGGAGAAAAAGCAATTTTAGGTTGCATGGTGTAAAAGCAATAAGGCTGGTGGTCTGTCGCATTCTGTGCTTCACTTACTCTACCCCTTGCTTCAGGAGTGCTCTGTATGAAGCTGCAAAAAGCTGTTTCCCGTCATATTCGGCCCCCAGCTTCCTGGTGACCATGTTTCTTTGCTCCACTGACTACAAAACAGGTCCTGATGCCAAAAGCCAGCTCAGTAAAATGTATAGGCCTGCATTCCTCTGTGTGTCAAACATGTTCGTTCCTTCAGGCTGGCTTAGGGTTTATGAAGATGCTGAAGCATTTGCAAGAGCCAGGGGTATTCTGGTTAAATGTAGAAAAGGAATATGGAAATTTTTTCCAATCAAACTTTTTTTTGCAAATAGCAATCATAGCCTTACATTATTTTAATAACTAATGTTTTTATGCTTAGGGCCGATTTTCAAAAAAGGGTTTTTTACTGTCAGAGTCAATTTTCAACAACATTGGTCATATAGCAACAGGCCCAACACATGCAATCGAGTTATCAGTGGGGAATGAGGTTTGTGTCAACCAAATTCAATGCTCTAGAAATTAGGAAGGTGTTGCAAACCAGCTGCCCAGCCTCTCCCATCATCATATCCCATTAATGAAAATGCAATAAGTACGGAGAATTGTTTTCTTGCAAAATTTAGATGCTCTACATATATGCATTTATGTAGAACACACAAACAGATTACATTATTCCTTTTCCTTGCTTCTTTTGCAGGCATAGCCAGTGTAACTGGCTATGTTATGAAATGTTCACTTTCTCAAAGTGGGCACAGGAGCCTTTTGCCTGATTAGGCTGTTTATTGTCTTGTTCTGTAGAGAACACAATAGGCTAATTAGCACAGTAACCTTTGTTTGTGTGGTACATCCCCCTGTATCGTATCAGGCAGAACAAGGTTAAGAGCTGCTTGTGCAAATTTTGCAGCAGTTGAAATGATTTATCATATTATTATCCATCTTTTGTAGGAATCATTAATGAGTTAATGTAGTGTGTGAATCTAAGGCAAGGGGGGTAAAGAATGTGTATGCTGATCAATAATTTGTGCAAGCTTGAAAAACACGTTATTGAAATCAGTCATAATTAACTGTAGATAAAATCCTAATAAATCACTAGTAATGGAGTAGTTCTCTTCAAATTGGAAATAAAATTGGAAAGACTAGGAGAGGGTCAGACCAGTGAGCTATGAAATGATTCAGGAAAGGAAATTATGACAAGAAGAACTGATACTCATACAAAGATAACCTGTATTGGAACATTTTAGTGAAGAAAAGCCCCATTTTCCTGAGGAATGAAGAGAAATTGAGACAATAAATGATTATTTATTCCCAGGAAGCACCAGCCTCTCTGTATAGCTGAGTTTGTGTGTTACCACGCTCTGAGGCCACTGAAATGTGTGCTGCAATTTTGCCATTCTGCATTATGAATGTTTTTAATGGGAGGAGTTAATTTCAAAAGGAATATTTAATTTTTCAGGTAAGATGAAATGCCATGATCATGCTGGCCTCAAGATGGATTTTAAAGCAGAGCCCTGAATTATTTTAGAAGAAGTAAAATAACTTTGTGTCCTATGCAGAGGACTGCAGAGGAGCTTGCTATTCCATTGCTGTATATTATTTGAGGAACAGGGGAAAAAGTCTGTAATCATAACTTAATATGTGTATGTGGAAAGGAATAGAACAGAAGTTCAACCCTGGCATTGCAGTTACTGATGTTGATAACATAACTAGCTTGTTACATGGAAGCCTACACACTATAAAATACTCGCAGCCATTCACAGAAATCCCCTGCTTTCAAAGTTAATGTTCTGAATTAACATAAATATGCAATTAGTATTTGCAGGCATGGGGATACCTCAAAATCATAGAAGTCAAATCCCGTCATTGTCAAGGCAATCAAACTAGGTAACATGTAACTCCTCAGTCTTCTGCACAAGCAGTAGAAAATGTGTTTGAAGATACTGGCTTGGGTCAAGCAGGAAAAACTGCCCTCTCCAAGGAATCATGTTAACACTGTATGAAGTGCTTTTTGTTTAGGGCACAGGGTCAAGGTTTGGTCATCTCACTAAAATTAAAAAAAGTAAGCTGGTAAAAAAGAATTATGAAGTGAATAGCCAAGATAACAGATGGAATTTCTATCCAGAGAAAGACTGCAAAATAGATTTTTTTTTTTTTTTTTTTTTTGCTTAGAGCATAATTGAGTGAAATTGTTGAAGGATTTAAACTAGTTAAGGACATTTATAACACTAAGTCTTAAGGTATACTTGAGGGTATTGGGAGAAAATGCATTAGAGCATACAGGGCAGAGAACACAGGGATCATCTGTGTGGCAGGCATGGAGTGTCCTTTATGGCCATCTCAGAGCTTTTGGGAGAGTGATGTGTCACTATTCAGCTGGTTGGATTCCTTCCACATCTCTTTTGCCCTTACATATAAAGGCTTGTCTGTGAATTTATCTTTGCACACGTATAAATTTTTTCAAGCCAACAGGAATGACAGGGTTACAGCTCAGCAGCCCCTGAGGTGCAGGAGGACGTTGGGGACCAGGGACCAGCTATGCAGCCATGCTCTTCCCAGAACACAGGCATTTCTGCAGCTTCCCATCCAACAGGGCCATGCGTGGCACCAGCAAAACATGTGACCTGGCCGTGTTTGGAAGCCTCATCTCCCAGAGGAGCAGCGTCTTTCACCTATTTGGAGTTTGCTAGTGGAGTATTTAACTTGCCAGTGCCCCGCCTGAAGCCCAAGCAGATGAGTTTTAGCTACTTCTAAAATTTCCTGTCCCCAAACCCTACTTGAACAGTGTGACAAGCCTGTCTCTGGAGCTGTGGCTCCCTTGTGCTGTCAGTTTAATTTACTGTACCTTTATCCATCACCTCAAGGGCAAGGTTTCTTCCTCCAGCTGTGTGATAAAATGTCTGTTGCCAATTCACTTTTGGGTTGATACTGGAACAAGGATCTAATTGCAGATACTTAATTGAGATCAGCTTTGCAGCATCTCACACTTCAGTGAAAGCTGTACACCACCAAGGAGGGTAAAAATGAGGCCTGTGCTTAGTGACTGCTTAGGTGTGAAAATTCTGTGGCCATGTGTGGAGATCATTTTGCTAAGTTAGTTTTCCAATGTGAATATCTTGTAATAAGAATCTCTACACAAGTAGCATTCAAATTGTTTTCCCATCAGCATGCAAAAGGCACTTAATGACATTGCCGTGACATTTTCATGCACTTCCCAAAGTATTTCTTATTATATTCTTGCAGTATGATGAAAACACTCTGGGCTCTCTGCAGGTTGGCACTGTACTAATATTGCTGCTGTACTCACACCCGTGGACAATGTAATGATGCTGTAATGTTTTATTGCTTCATGTAGGAAAACTGCAAGAAGGGAACTAAAAGAAGTTGTTTTTCTGCTCTGTGAAACAGAGGCTAGTCACAAGATTTTAGCCTGTCACAGATGAAAAGGCTTGAACACGACGTCAGATGCCCTTTGTTTCCATGGAAAGGGCTCAACCATAAAAACATGCCTCTTTTTAATAAACTTCATTTAAGATATCTTTAGAGCTGTTTTACTTAGGCCTCTTGAGCCAGAGACAGTCAATGAGAAAATATTTATTTTCTTCTTCAGTAGCTCCTACTTGCTTAAACCTAACATGAAGCATTAGAAAAAGCATCTTTCTATTTTGGTTTTGTTTCAGGACATGCAGTTTTCCATCAAATAGTGTTTTTATTTGTTACAGTGATAATTGAAGCTAAATATTATACCTCTGCTCACATGAGGTGCAGCTCTTGTACAGCCTAATGCTTTGGTGAAACCTGCTTTAAAATCATTCCTTGGAGAGTTGTTTTGCAAGGCTTATAGCAGACAGCTGTTGCAGTTTAAGTGCATTATGGAGTTCTTCCTTCCCTTCATCAGGCTTTGGATAACAACACCCTATGTTGCCAAACTGTTTTTTCCTTATCTGCCCCTTCCATGAAACCATTTTTAGCAGTGCATCATTGTAATACATCAGGATAAAATAAGAGATTAGAAGTCCAAATAAAGAAACATGTCAACATTTTTCCTGGAAGATTGAGGGTGATACACAAGCTTCATCAGCTAGATGATTTGCAGAGTAGAAAGTCGTGTAATTCCAAAAATCTTTTTTTGGTTATGTTTATTCTAAAATGAAACAATTTCTTATTTGCTGCTCTGGAGATCCAGATTTTTCTTGTTGTAATGTTTTTTTCCTCTTCTGTGTCATGATTCCTGTTCACTGAATCAAACTTCTATGACTTTTCAAAGCTAAACTTTTACAGCACCAGTAATAATCTCATTGTCATTACATTATCCTTTTACATAGGTTTAAAGGCCAGTTTATGACTGAAAGGGAATATCTGCAACCAGTAGGTTCCTGATTCTAATTTGCATGTAAATTAAACATTTCAAAATATGACTGTGATTTCTGAATACACACAAAGTATGCTGTTTTGATTCCTGGAAAATAAAAATGCATAACATTAATAAGAAGAATATGATTTATATAGTGGCTTTTTTATCTTACCAATTTCTGTTAATTTGAATCTTTTTTGTTTTTGAAAGCTTCTGTGGCAATGACCGATTATTCCTGCTGTAATGTGGCACAGGATGTGACAAAACCTTACTTATTTCCATCCACATTAATAGAGAACTCTCAGGTTAAATTCTGGCTGAAGCCCAGCACTGTAGCCTGTTAGTATCTAGTGTTATGCTATTATAGGTGGGTGGTGAAGGTATGAGAGCAAATGGAGGGGAGGGAATTTTGATATATGGATTTTTTTTATACTTTCTGGTATATCAGGTTGTATTTAACACTATCCCCTTATTCTTGGGTTGAGATTTACAATACAAAAGACAAAGTAAGGATAGCTGAGAGAAACTAAAAAACAATCAAGCAACTAAATAAAAATAAGGAAGTAAATGGGATGGGGGGGGGAGAACAAGATATCTCCTAGCTTCTAGCTTGTATTTAAAATGTGTTTAAGGATCCTGTAGGATTCACTAAAACTGCTGAAGTTTGGGCTGCTTCTTTAAAACAGAGTTGCTCATGTTTACTACTGAATTTGTTGAGTTTCTTAGAGTTATTCAAACTGCTTGGTTATTGGAAATATTCAGGCTCACCAGCACAGTTGAAAGGGAATAAAGCACCAGAAAAAGTTGGGGAGTATGGATTAATTTTATTTTTTAATGAGAATGTTTTCTTTCATGCTGACAGACATTCCCACTGCTGGAGCTGCTCTTCCCATATACTAATGAAGACATGATGCAGGGAGTGAACCACAGGACACTTGTGTCTGGAAGGCAAACATCAGCCTGGGTGATATGTGAGCTAGCAAATACCAGAAAGAATTGGAGAAAAGAGGTTTTGGGGTGTATATATGGGAAGAACTTTCCAAAGAGCATGTTTACAGCAGCAAGGGCTCAAGTCCTTTGCTTTTGGGCTGAGCACTGATCCCGGTGGTTGCCCTGGAGATTGTACATGCTTAGGATAGTGGCTGGATTGGTTTTCCTGACTGATCAGTGAACTCTGAGCTCCTTGTGTGGGAAAGAAAAAGCCCACACTCTTCTTCTCTTAACCCTCCTACCCTGTATTAACTGGCCCAAGGGTAGGGAGGCATGTCCCAGGCATTGTTTCATCCTGAGCCTTCTATGGCAGCCAAGCTTTGACTGCTTTGCTCACAGCTGTGGCCACAGAAGCGCAGTGGCTCTTTGGGAGCAAAGTTGCTGTGCATGTGCTGAGTGGCCAGTTTGTGTAACAAAGAAAAATAACCAACTGCCTTTGGTGGAGGCCATGAAAAATCTAGATGTCAATTGCTATCTTTTATTTTAAGCTCATTCTGAACACTATGTCTCAGAGAAGAGGCACTTCTACCCAGACTTACTCACCTGCATGAATAAAGAAGGATTTTATAGATGAGAACAGAGAAGCAGCAGAGATGTGGTATGTGGTTTATGCCCAGATGACCTTCTGCTGCCCTCCCCACAGTTCCTTTCTTGTCTCCCAGGTTTGCCAGCTAATTTCCCACTTGCCTTCCAAGTACATGTGCAGCCTGTCTATGTGGAATGATCCAGCTGTGCCATGCAACAAACTCGCCAGTGCAGTGCCAGTGCTGGCTTGCAGATGGGATTTCCACTGATAAGTGATGAGTATTTTGAAGAACAAAATTTCACTGGGAAACTAAGATGCACCTGGGCAATAGACTGGTGGTAATGCAGCCTTGAATGACAGGCAGTACACTATATGCTATGAGTGATGAGTCCTACAGATACGGAAACTGACACTGACTTCCTGAATGTTTTACCTTCTCTTCCCCCCCTTGTTTAAATTGTTTCTGCTAACAAGGTTTACCATTCCTCAGCCTGAACACATATCCATTGTTGAGTTTTGTGTCAAGGAGTTGATGTTTACCAAGGTTGCTACTGTTATTATCACAGTTAGTTAAAACAGCTCCAAGACAAGTGCTCCCAGTACCAAACTGACCTGTAACAGCCTGGCACAGTTTGGGGATTGTTAATTTTGACTTCATCTCATTAGGTACAGTGTCCATTGAATGGCTGCCCTGGCCTAATTGCTTGGCCTCCTCTGACAGGTGTTTGCGCGACTGCTTCATGGAGAAAGGTGTTCAAATCCCTGCATAGTGCTGCAGCAGGGAAGATAAAAAAACCAGAGGTACTTCTCCTCAGCCAAGCTGGAGGGTAAAAAAGCCCTTTGCACAGGTAGCAAATGGGAAGCACTTTGTTCATGTTTATTTAGAAGGTTTATTCAGCCTCCTATGGAAACTCCTGGTCCCAAAATTTAGTTGCTGTATGGAAGAGTCCTCATTGAGACTCTCATTGGCAATTGCTGGGATGCCTTCTGTAGGAATTCCAAGAATTCCATTTGTCAGGAGGCCTGGCAAATCTGGCATCATTGTCAGCATGCAGCCAAGGTACCAGGGCACTTGAGTCAGTGGCTAGGGGAGGAGCAGAGGGGCCACAATTTGTCTGGGTTAATTGCAGGGCTAATTGCAGTCTGGGGGCGGGCCAGAGGAAGCGGAACACAATGTAAAGCCTTGTTAGGATGCAGAGTATTAACTGGTGCTAGTGCTAGTCTGGCTGGTACATTTGCATGTGCTTAGACCACAGATGAGGCGGCTAATGGTGAAAGCAAAGTAATATGATACGGAATATATTTTTTATATATATAACATGGTAGCTGATAGGAGAAACCATGAGAGAGTCTATTAGGAGCTGGTTACGTCTATGTGTAGTGGCATCAGATCTGTGTTTGGGCTGGCACAGCCACTGACCAGCAGTACATCTCCTACAATACACTGACCAGTACCACCACTTACAATACACTGCATGGCTGGGCAAAGCAGTTCCCTACTTTCTTTGGGAACCCTCATGCCCTTTAAGCCACTGGCATTCAGTCACAAGTTATTTGAAATAAATGGAGTACATGTCAGTGCTCTGCTCTGTTGTTCCTTTTTTTTCCCCCTAGAACAATGCCAGCTGCCTATAACATGTATTAAAGTTGGGTCCATTTTAATCAGCCTGTTCAAACTCATGAAGTTAATAAGCCGCGATTCACTTTGATTTAAAAAGATGAAAACCAAAGAACATCCCACCCCTTCTCACCTTTCAACTGATATTTACACTTTTAATTTGATAAGGGCAAAGGAAGTCCCCTCTGCTGGCAACTGGGGTAATTGTTTTCAGACCAAAAGAAATTTCTGTATCAAAGGTATATATGTACTTAAGAGTTCTCTCCTCTGAAGGAATTTCTGACAACTCTCAAACTTTGTTTCTGCTACCAGCAGCAGGGCATTTTTAGACCCTGCTAAAGCACTGGGTATATTACAATGCAAAGCCTTGCTATTAAAAAATAAGGTGATATTGAAGTTAGGAGCACAATGAAATATCTGCAGAGACAAAAAACTGGTTGAAAGGATGCTATTACGGTCCTTTCTGAGAGTTATTAGTACAGAAGGGCTGTTTTCAATATACAGCACTATTTTTGGAGAGCATCAGATTGCTGACACTGTCATCAGTTACACTGTGCTCACTCGGAGAGCAATACTTCATTTCTGTACTGCATACTCAGAGACTTTTCTATTTCCAGTTTCATCACTCAGCATCAACAACCAAAACAGTGCTGATCAAACATCAGGATCTCAAAGGAGTTTGGGAAATTAACAAAATAAAACCTATCAAGTGACAGGTAATGTGTGTGTTTATGTGATAGGAAAACCCCCAAACATTACAAACAGAGCTGTCTTGGCAGAAGTCATGGGGATGTCTCCACCACAGACCAGATTTTTTTCCAAGGCTCCTTTTGCTGAACTCTGCCATATCTCTGCCCCTGGGGCTGGGCTGCTGTGTGTGGTAATTGCTACAGTAGCTACACAAACCAGTTGTAAATGTGACCTGAAAGGAAAATGATCCTTTTTAGGTGTTTTGGGCAGTTAATACTCACATCTCCAGAATTTCTTATTCTCACTTAAACAAGTCTTGTCAACACTTGGGAGAAGGGAGAGCTAATTCACTATGAGCCCAGCTTCCTGGAGATAACACCCTGTTTACATCTGAGAACGGATACACAGTGTATGTGGAGCTTTCACTCTTACTAAAATCCAAGATGTGATGGCATAAAATTATTCCTATTAGCAATGTGCATTAACCCAGGAATGAACTGTGGCACAATTTTCAGCAGACATGTAGCAGCCTGGAGGGTACTGTCACCTTTTGGACAACAAAAAGGAATATCACTCTTTAAAAGGTATATTTAACAAATCAAACTGAATGAATAAAATAGAAAGTGGATATCTGTTGTCACTACAGGTGTTCTTGGTTCACTGACCTAATGTAGACAGCTGTGGTTTTTCCATGGTGATTGCATACTGTCATGCAGCTCAGAGAATTAACTGGGTTGTAAAAGCTTGTGCTTTGGGTGATGAAATACTCTTTCTTCTTAACTCCTGTGGCAGCCCTAAGTGCAGGGGTTTCAGCATAGGGATATCTGGTGTGAGTATCAATGACTGTCAATGATCTGAGCTCTGGAAGGGTGGAAGCTGCAATGGCACTGTGGGACAGAGCCCTGGAGACAGGAAACCTTGCTGTGGTGCAGAACTGTAGAGATTTGAGGGTTCATTAACCAGAAGAAATACATCAGTGACATAAGAAAGAAGTTTGGTTGGGAGCATTGGCCCTTTGGAGACAGGATGCAGGGTAGCACAAAGAAAGAGTTCAGTCAGTGAGGAATCCCCTGGCTGCATTTTGACAACACTGATGGACATCTGGGTGTGGAACAGCCTGGACTGACAGCAGCCATTGTGGCTTGCACAGCCAGAGCACTGTGTTGTGTGTCAGCAACTGCTCGGTGCGTTGCAAACTGTTTCTCCACCATTGCCTTTGACTTTCACGGAAGTAAAGTTTTTATCATGCTATAAATAAGATAACTGAGGGGAACCTGCTACTGGCAATTTGTGTGTCAGTTTGTATCTAATTACTGGAACACCAGTACTGAGGCTAAAGGCCTGAAACAGTAATATGAAAAATATACACATAAAACCTGGGCTAAAGGGCAGGAGCTATTTTTAGATGAGCAGCTTTGGCTTTTAAAAGGGAAGGAAAACCACATCAGCTTTATTGTTAGTGATAGCATAAATGCAGAGTAATGCAATTTTTGAGTTCAATTAAAAAAGGGAAGTCTTGAATTTAAAGGTAATTCACTGCATCATTTGGTGAAATAGCAGGCAGAAGCATGAACAGATGCAGCAAAAAACAGGTTAGACCTGTGTCTTCCAATGATCCCGTTATCATGATGGAGCCAAGACAGGCATGGTGACCCACTCCAGGTGCCAGGGCCATGGTGGGGCAGGGAAAGGTGTGGGGAGGAAGGAATGGCAGAGTAGGGCTGTTAGGGACTGTGACCCACATTCCTCCACTTCCTGTGCTACTTGGTGGTGACAGTAGTCAAGAATGAAGGTGTGATGCTGTGCCAGAGAAGAAACAGGAGGTGGGTGTTAAATTTTGTATGTGTTTCCTACCAACCCACTCTATTCTAATTGGCACTAAATTGACTTAATTTTCCACAACTTGAGTCAATTTTGCCCATGGAGGGTCTTCCTGTTCTCAATCTCCACCTACAATTTTTTTCTTTTTTTTTTCCCTCCATTCTGCTGAGGAGAGGGAGGGAGAAGATGCCTGTGTGGGTGACTGGCAGCTGGCCATGGTCAATCCACCACACAGGCAATCTTAGAAGAGGAAACACTCTGCATGTGGTTCATTCAGGTTGTTTTCATTTTCAACAGGAGGAAGTTTGTGGCTGTTTGAAGGGAGAAATATCTTCAAAGGCTTTGGAGCTTGAGATCTATATCTGCAAGAACAAAGTGATAAAATGTAAAACAAACCCAAGTATATTCCCACTCATTTTGCTGTTAAACATTACTTTTCCGGCATGGCATCCCAGCTCCTGGTTTGCCATGTGCCATCATGGGGACAGGCCATCCCTGATCACAGATGAAAGCTGCACCCTGGTCATGCTGCAGGTGCTCCAGGTGGGCTGGAGCCTCCTAACCTCTTCTCCCCATCCTCTTTCTTCCTCCTCTGCCACCTCAGGCTACCTGGCAGGGCTGGTAGCTCCCCCTCCCTTGGCACAATAAGAGATGCTCTGCCTCATCCTGAAGCCCTCAAAGCCTTCTCCGTCTTCCCATCCCTGTACCTGACAGTCCTCAAAACCCCCAAAGCTATTTCCATGGAGTGTCCCCATAAAAGCTTGCTGAAAGCTGAACTGCCATTCCCACTATTTCTGAAAAGGTTTTCTATCCTGCTGCATGTCTTTGCTGCTCCTTGAATGGTGCACCCAGGGATACCTGTGTCTGTGCTGCAGTAACAACACAGGCCACTTGCTATAATTTCTCTCCTGGTGTTTTGCACCCATGTTACAACTGGTTTTAGCATGAGCTATTCAGTGTATCACTGAGAAAATGCTTACGCACACATACATTTGGGGACCTTTTTCAAGGTGTTCAAGAGATGAAAAAGGTACTTCAATGGGTAAATGAGTTAAAGTCCTAGGAAAAATATGTTTCTTGACCTAATAGTCAGAAGTCTACTTAGATAAGAGACATACAATTCTGTTGCAGTGTCCCTTTCCCCCTAGCACTTGGTTTGTCCCAGTTTAATATATTGTCAACAAGTTTGCTGTTTCCCCTCCCTCTTCTTCATTGTACATGCCCTGTTCTGGTTGTCAATCCTTTATGTACACCACCCACTTCTCCTCCCCTTTCTAGAAAGTTCTTCTCCCCTCGATGCCCATTGGCTCCTTTGCATTTCTTCCCCCCACAGGCTTCTCCTACTGGTTGATTGTATGACACACCACCTATGACTCCTCCCTGTCTCTTTCCCTAAGGGCCCTGAGATTGTCACCACCCCTTATCCAACCCCCTTTTCAAAAGCCATGTAACCCCTTTTCGGGGCCTTCAGTCCCTGGTTCCCCTGAGGATAATGAAGCACCTTGGATGCCATACCAAAACCCCCCCTTGCTCCTTGTCTCTGCCTTTGCACGTAGACCCACCTGCATCTCTAGAGCTTTGCCCCGCATGGCAGGATCTAGCACGCCCAGCTCCCAGGATGGCCGCTAACCCGACGCTGTGAGCGACCAGGCAGCTCTGACAGCGTAATAATTCCACTGGCATTTAGCAGAGAAACAAGTGCAAATGTCTTCAGCATAAAATTGCTGATTCTCAGTCTTATATGAACAGCATAAACACAGGGCTCTGTATCAGCAAACTTACTGCTAATGTCACTGAACTAAAACAATGTCACAGACTAAAATATTATATCTGTGACATAGGTAGTGTAACACAATCAGAAGATAAATCCCCCCTTTATAAAGAGTTCTACCTTGAGACTTGTGTGGTCAGATCAATACACAACGGTTTTGCTTTTTTTGTATTGTCAAAGCAAAATGTTGTCTATGGTATTTGTCTGCAACTGCATCAGTAAGAATGAAAAATGGGCTTTGGACAGCAATTAGATGTTCTACAGAACATGTCCTTCCAATCCAAGAAACACGTCCCATGTTACAGAACTTCCTACAGAACTGCTTGTGCTGTCACCCAAATCCTTTGTTAATCTTCATCTGCTTTTCCTTCTGGACTGAGGCAAGCTGTGTGTTACTCAGCCCTGCATGTTACTAAGGGCTGTGCTCAGAGCTGTATTTTTTTTAGGTTATTTGATCCAGCAATCAATCCCAAGTTATTTAAAGTTACCTGTGGCCAGCATATAGGGAAAGAAGTGCAGCAATTCTGTTTTGTTTTTATCAGAAGGTAAGAATTTTGCAGGGAAACTGGCAAAGATGCACTGAAAATGTAGTGTCCTTAGTTGTCAAGAGAATGGAGGTACAAAGAAAATGGCATATTTTTTGAGTATTATTTCTATATTTTTCCCCATCCAAGTGTCTCACAATATTGTGTGTGTAACATTTTCAGAAGTACTGGGGTAAAGTTTCCAGGGAGGAAGTCTGGTAGAAGACAGGGGGAAGGCGTTTGATCTGAGCTTCAAACTTTTTCCCCAAAAGGGGTGAACATAAGGGGAGTGAAGCTTTAAGAATTGTACTGACTTGCTGCCAAAATCTTGTGCTCAGGCAGTTTGAATGTTCATTGATTGTGTCTGCTTCCCTTCTGCCATTTCCTAGGTTTCTAAGTGTTAAAACTGGGAATGACTCACTCCTGTTCTATCCTTTCTACATTGCTTTTCCTGTTACTGAAGTGTCTGTAGCACAGTGTAAAGAAATGGTGTGACACTGTCATACATTATTATAGAGCACCATGTGTGACTTGAAGTGACTTTATACCATCCTCTTTCCTTCTTGTTTGTGGGTATCACAGAATCAAATACCTGGTACCATTAACAGCCCTCAGATCTGACCTGCCAAAGTGTGATAGGTCAGTTTGGGGAAAAAGGCTTGGAAATTCAGCTGGAGCACCCAGAGCAGTATCTCAGTGCCTCACTTCTGGACTAAAGAAAAACCACTATGGATAAGTCACCAACAATTAGAGCTTAACAAAAACTAATGTTATTAAAACATACTCAAAAATAAATAATAGAGCTTCAAGTGTGGTTGATTTTGGTGGGGTTTTGATACCTGGGTTTGATGAGGATGTTTTTGTTCTCAAAGGCACGTTCATGTAGGTAACTCATGATGGGGAATCAGGCTGTATTATCACTTGGAAAGAGGAGAATTCATGCTTAGATCGTAAGAAGATGTATCCAAACTATATTCAGAAGCAGTATTAGATGCTTTGTGGAAACAAGCTGAACAAAATCATATTGCATAGGTGTGCTTTTTGCAGTAGGAGTTTCCCAAGTGGATGGAAACAGCAACCTGGGTGAGGTCAGGACATTTGGGCCACACAGCTCTGAGAACGCCATTCTTTGGCAGAAACAACATGTATTGCCTGGCAGTCTGTTACTCAACTTAGGCATTGGTAAGGGACTTCAGAGCTGAGTACTGCTTGCCTGAACCTTTCAAATCTGCCTTTAATTCCAAGATGGAAGATCTGAATAGTGTGTGTATTTGCATGTGACCACAGGCAAAGTTCAAGGCATTTAGGAAAAGAAATGAAGGCCATCAATATCCAAGATTCTTAAAGCATAGCTTAAATTCTTAAATTTAATTCTTAAAGTGTAGGTTAATGCTTCTTTAAGTATAGGACGAAAACATGGGATTCTAGAATCCCAGAATGGTTTGGGTTGGAAAGGACCTTAAAGACCATCCTGTCCCACCCCCTGCCATGGGCAGGGACACTTTCCACTATCCCAGGCTGCTCCAAGTCTTGTCCAACCTGGCCTTGGGCACTTCCCGGGATGTTTCTCTGGGCAGCCTCTGCCAGGGCCTTCCCACCCTCACAGGGAAGAGTTTCTTCCCAATATCCCATCCAAACCTACTTTCAGTTTAGTACCCTATTGTCCTATCATTACATGCTCTTGTAAATAGTCTATCTTGATTTTTCTTGTTCAGGTGCGCCTGAAGTGCATCAGGTCTTTCAGGTCTAACCCCTGGTACTAGATTGAAAGCAAACCAGTGAGAGACTCAAAATCAGAACTACAGTTTAATAGGGAAATTAAAAATAAATCCAGTAGTACAGAAACACTGACAGAGTCAGAATACAACCTGACATCCTGTTGGTCAGGGTGGTGGTAGCAGTCCGATAAAATGGTGGCTGTTGGCTGTCCTGTTGGAGTGATGGATGTGGTTTTTTTGAAGTGATGATCCTGTAGAAGGGTCTGGTCCTCCTCTGAAGGTCCAGTGGTGGTTATGTAGCTCTGGTCCTCTGGGAATCCAGTAAGTAAGGCCACCCTTGTGTTTCAAACCTCAGGTTATATCCAGGTAGGAATGTTTGGTCCCTCCCCCTGGGCGGAGCATCTCACAATGGGGTGATGTAATTTTATGAGTCATGCAGTGACACTTGATGGCCCATTAACAGAAAATATCCCTCTGGAGGGAGTTATCAGGAATGTGTCATGGAAGAGGTACAGAACATTGTCCCACTTGGTTTTAACAGATGGTGATAGAATACATACTTTTGGTTACATCTTACGTTGTAACCTAAGACACCCCTGCAGAAGCATAGTTAGCAAACTGCATGTTCCTGCTTAATGTTTTTTAAAATCCCTTCTCAACAACCAAGCTTTTCAAGGGAGAAATACATCTTTCCCCACCTTGATTTTTATCATGATAATCAGCTCTTTTTTTTTTTTTTTTTAAAATACATGATCAACATACTGGCCAAAGAGATGTAGACACCGAATGAATTTGTCTGTGTGTAGTGTTTGTAAAGGCTTTTCTTAAGCCCGAATAATTTTTTTCTGGTAGGTTCCTAAGAAATAAAGAACTAAAGGTATTTTATACTAGATGCGGGAATGTATGATTAACTACCATTGTTAATATGCCTGAATGTCAAATAAGTGGTTTGACTAGACTTTTTCAGAGGCAATTGTGTTGATTGGCCTTTACCTTGCTCCTCTCTGGTAAAAATTACATCTTTTTCTACAATGAAGGTGACCTTAAGAGATTAATCTGAGATTTGTCATGATATCCTTTACAAAATCTCTACTGATCTACTGATCTTTGAAATTAAGACATCATTGATGTGAGTAGAGGGAAGGAATACATACACCCTGTTTTTTTTTTTTTTCTTTTTTAACACCAGGCAGTTATCTATGACTAAGTTAAAGAAAGGGCAATACTTTTTAATGTGAAGGGTATTTGTAATGTAAATACATATAAACACAAGATTTTTTTTTTTTTTAATATCAAAGCCTTGATCCAGAGGGAAATAGCAAAAAGTGCAGAAAAATGCAGTTTGCAGAATCCACACATTTTTATGTCTGTTACTTTCTGATATCATTGAAACGAGAAATACTTGATGTAAAGCTAGCAGGATCACTAATCTCTTGTTCACTGCCTGTGCAGTGTTTCCTTGCTTTGAAGGAAGCAGATTCCTGACAGTCATATGAGTGTTCAAGACATCACCTGTTTTTGGTGCTATCAGATGACCTCAGTTAAATCTTTGCCTCTGCTCTTCAAAATTTTTGTGAAGGAAGGTGGCTGAAGGAGTATCAGAGAAGGCTTTACTCTGGTCTGTTTTTGTCGTATGCATTTACTATTTTTTCAAGTTTGCCATTTCCAAGTCAGAGTTCCTGATTTCTCTGGCCAAGCTCTTTCTAATATATCCTTAACCATGATTTTTTTATGGTACTACCACTGTCCTCATGATCAAGGTGAATGATCAAATCATCTTTATCTTCATTGTTTTTCTTTCCTCAGCTGAGCAAGAAATTAAGCAGTGCCAGACCTCGCAGTTGTCTGTGCTATAATAATACTGGCAAGGACTCTCCCTTTGTTTTTGTCCCTGGAGTTGGCCTAGCCCAGGGGGTGGTCCTGGCCAACAGACTGATGTGACCTTGCTGCTTGGGCTAGTAAGAGTTCAGCTGTTGGGACACAGCCATGTGCGGCAAGGTGCCAGCTAAAGCCACGCAGTGGCACATGGCAAAAGTGGGCTTTTGTATTTATCCGTCCAGGATGTAATGTGCATCCCAGACTGTCACGATATGCTGAGTAAAATTTACATTCTTCAGTCAAATTTCTGAACTGGGATCCAATCAATTCCTGTCCCAGCTATTCTATGTTTTTCCACATTAGCAACGATAAAGCTATGCTTTAGCCAAAACACTGGCACCAGAACATTTGATACTTGCCCTTATTTTGATCAGTATTTCCCATTTGCACATCCCTTCCTGTGCCTTGTGGGATGTGTGGTGGTGTTTCTCACTCCATCTTTAGTTTTTCCCATCATATGCCTCTTTCCTATCTCACCAGGAGCCACCTTCACTTGAAACATCTTTCTCTCAGCTCGTGGCAAGCTGCCTGCTTCATTCAAATCCCTCCTGAAAATGTCTCCCTGCTTGCAAAAGCAGAAGGTGGGAAGGAAGAGGGGATAAAATGAATTTTGGACAGAACCAGGAGATGGGACATGAAGTCTTTCCTGAATAGCGCTAACATTCATCCATCTTTCTTTTGCCGGTACCTGGGTTTTTTTATGAATGTCGTTGCCATAGAATCAGAGAAGCAGACTGGTTTGGGTCAGAAGGGACCTTAAAGCCCATCCAGTGCTACCCCCTGCTATGGGCATGGACACTTTGCATTAGACCAGGCTGCTCCAAGCCCCATCCAACCTGGCCAACCATGTCCAAATCCCACAGAGAGTAATTCTGGAGAATATGACTGCATACTACACACAACTGTGGTCCCCTCATTAGTTCCTTAATGAGCTCTTCCAGGAGGCATACAGAAATTAAACAGGACCCGGATCCCCATGACAGGGAAGCAAAGGTTACTTTTTCCCTCTCAAATAACCACATAAGAGAGGACTGTCTGGAGATTAAAACACCAGGAAAAGGCAGTGAAGATGTCTTACCCCTTGCAGTGCCCTAGAAAGCAGAATGACACTGCAGAGGAGAATAACACACTTGACAGTGCTCACTGCCCTCCTCCTGCCTTCCAAAAACCTGGGCAGGTTATGCAGCTACCACTGATTTAAAACCTTTTTATGATTTAGCAATCACTTTTTCTGTCTAGAAGCTGTCTGAAAGGGGAAAGGAGAAAGACACATCTGAGAAGAGCACAACTAAAGCCAAGATGTGAGAAGCTGTGGTTGGGGCACTGCTAAAGGACCCTGAAATGCTGTAAAGCTGTGAGGAAAAAATTTAACAACCTCTATGGAATCTTTTATCTGGCTGAGGGTGGTATGCCCAGCACTTTTCTCAGTAGCCAGGCTGTGTTTGTGAATCCAAAGGTATCAGCTTGTGCTCAAAGCATTTTATTTCATTAAGTAGTTGGTTTGGCAGCACTTTTGCTGTTTTCAGCTGTTAGACAGCTGAAGGACCAAGTTAAACTGACCTGTCTGGGATTCCTAGCTGAAAAGAAGTTTTTGGGGATTTCTTCTACTAAATTCATTTGACCTTCTCCCACTGCCACCCAAACTGCAGATTTAATTTGCACTAGAGCTCTGCTGGGCAAGAGTGTGATGTGGAGAGAGTGAATGCCTACCTTCTTCAGCTTGCTGAGGTCAGAGCCTTCTCATAGGGCTGCTTTACCCAGTGCTCTCCTCTGTTGGGGCTCTCCTTGGTACAGATTGTGCTGCCTCTCAGAGAAGGATTTTGAGCTCTGGTGGCTCTGTATTGATTTGTCTTGGTGTATTTTGAGCTCACTTCATATCTGAGACTAGTAGTTGCAGCTATGAAAGAGAAAAGATGTCCTAGACTCCAGCTTTATTGATCTTGTTTGTAAAAATATCCTGGTATGAACTGGAAAAGATAGGAGATGTCATAGTTATTTAAAACTATGTATTTCATTCTCCCTGTTTATAGTACAGCAGGCTAAATGTTAATATTTTTGCAGCAATATATAGCAGCAATGCTGAGTCAAGCAGCAAAGCAGATATGGTTCAGCTGGTTTTGGTGAATATCGCTCCTGATTAATTTCTAATTTACAATTTTCTGAAGAATTGGAATAAAAAATGCAGTTTTATGAGCTCTAAAGGCAAAATCATTTTTAGAATGATATTTGAATATTTTATTGCTACTGAATTTATAAATTCGGATATATTTATGATGATATTTGTGTCAAGGCAAATCTCTTTCCTATAAAAAAATTCTTTATTTGCACAAGTAATTGAGGTGAAATATTAAGTAAATATAAACCCTGATGAAATTCCATGTTTGCTCTTTCCACTGCAAACTAAAACCCTATTTTTCTTCAAAATAAAATATTGAGATTCTTGAATTTTTGAATAACAGTTCATAAATGAATGTGACTATTACAGGAAATTATCTAGTTAATTCATTAAAAAATGGGAAAGTAGCTATTTTTTATCCTGTAAATTAGTAATCTTTGTTACATTTCACAAAATCTTTCCAGTCCAACATTTTTAAGTGGGGTGCAAATAAGTTCATTCCTCCACTGTCTCTGGTTAGAAATTTTACAAGATATTTTCTCTGTGAAATAGCAAAAGAGGCAACAGTGGTGCTTCACTTTTCATCAATGTATAACATCTTCTACTGCAACATGGCCTCATCCTCTTGCTGCAAGAGTTGTCTGTTTCAGTGTCTTTACATTTGAACCCTGTGTATTTCTGAGCCCTTTTGGATTAATAACTGATGGACTGATTTTCCTCTTTTCAAGGTGAGGTCACAGTCTAATTTCACTGTGGTGACTAGAACATAAACCAAAGGTCATGTTCAAAGTCAATACAGAGTAAAAATCTTTGCACAGTAAAAGATAATGGTCCAGCTTGAACAAATCTATCCAGTTTACTGCAGTATCCCCACAAGTATTTCTCAATGTTTCTCAGATGGATATAAAATGATAAATAAACTTTGCAACAACATGCAAATTATTTCAAGTGAAGAAGCTGATATGCAGGAAGAGACAAGCTAAAGATTTCTGATTTCCAGTCAGTTATGTACACCTCAGATAAATTACCCTCTGATAAATGGAGGTGCATATTGACTGATAAGATCTAAGTGGTTTTTATCACTTGGGCAGCATAAAGCAGCCATTGATGCTTAAACTGGGTTTACAACTGTTGTGCTTTGCCAGCACGGAACAAAGAATCACAAATAAAGGGCCTGCTGCCTCATCTCGTTGTGTAGTTATGCTCAAGATAAAGCACTGCAAATTAGGTATACCTAATTTAATCTGCTGAATGTAGTAAAAAAGATAAGATTATGGCAGCTGTGTCTGGCTTCTTTTCCTTTCACTGGTGTTTCATATCAGATGCTTCTTGGTTAACAAATACACACTGTTCCTTGGGGAAAATAATATGTTAATTCTTTTTATGAAGAATTGCTGCAGCCCTAAATAAATGTGACATCCTCCATCACCTTTACAGTAAGATCTGAGTCATCCTCAAAGTTATCTTTCTTCCAGAAGCATGTACCCAGGTTCACCTAAAAAAACCCCACCAATATTTTGCTGCCCAGTGTTACAAAATCATGGGTAGTACTCAAGTGGTTGTTTTCATGGTGAGAAAAATCTGCTGTCTTTAGGCAGAAAATAGAATTAGCTCTGGTCTGTGTTCGTGTTTCGCTGCCAACACATGGTAGGCATGTGATTAAGAAGACAACGCTGTGCCCAGTAGCCTGGAGGACAAAAAATAGTCCCCCGGTGTATGCTCTGGGATTGCATCGAGGCTTTCCTGAAGGAATTTTGACAAAAGACTCCTCTAACTGTCTTAGAAGCACAAATTCATTTGAAAGGAGTTCTCTTGTATATCTGGGCTGAGTTCTGCCCTGCAGGAATGTGTTCTGATGTTTGCCATGTGATAACAGCGTTTTTGCTTTATGGTATCCCAGTTAATTAAGAGATACATGTTATTGCTTTGACTGATGCTTTTTTAGAGACTTTCTGCTGCTTTGGTAAATGAACTGAGAAGTAAGTTGGTCTGCATGCTGCAATTAGATTTGCACTGGAGGGGGGAGTATATGGAAAACTGCTGAAGGTAGAAAATTTGCTTACAGTTTATCTGATTTTTTAAAAAGCTAGAAACTGATGATTTTGTTATAATTTTTTATTACTACACATTCCTGTGTCTATGAGGGAAGATATACTTAGAGGCACTCAACATGGCATAATGAGGAATTTATTACATATATTTCTTTTCTTGCATTGTTTCTTTTTAAGGCCTTTCTCCATTGCGGACTTTACAGGCTTGTGATGGTGTCTTGGGGTGATTTATGATGATAGTCTATTCCCTGATCCTGTGCTTTATGCCAGAAATGGTTGCTGTATCTTTAAGGTGGGTCTGGGGTAGGGGGGAGCCCTGAGCTCTTTGTCAGGCTTCTTCCAAGCCTCACTGCCCAGGTGTCCGAGGTGGAGGTGGTCTGGGTTTTGCTTGGCTAGCTCTGTTTTGTTAGCGCGGGCAAGAAGCTTTTTTCTTTGCTTTCCTGGCCTTGGAGAAGCTGCATCAGGAATCCTTTGGCAACTTTTTAAAGGTGAACTGGACAGCCTGTTTAGTCCAAGATGAGAGAAAATGAGACCTGTGGAAGAGGAGTCAGCTGGGATTGGTGGGAGAGAGGTGTTGCCTCGGAAAGCCGAGCTGGGGAGGGAAAGCGCACCAAGACACTCCAGCCCCTCTGCTTCATCTGCAGGGGAGAGGGGATTGACAGCAGAGAGCGACCAGGTTTTTATCTGTTTGCCCGAACTGCTGCCTGAAGCTCCTGGGTTTTTTTCTCTTGAGAGAAGCCGGCGCTATCTTCTACCGTGTGGTGTGAGCTGGAATTTTTTCCCGAGCGTTTTGGATTTTTGTTCCAGTGTGTGTGTTTGGAGGGGGTAAGAGCTGACCATTTAATATCTATCATTTATTTACTTTTTGTCCTGTGCCTTATGGACATTGTTTGTTAATACGTTGTTTTGTTTTGTTTTTGGTGTTTTTTTTCACTTTCATCCTTTCATACTTTTTCACTAGTATTCATTTCCTATTGGTGGAAAGGGATTGTTGGAACTCTTTTTAGAGGAGATGACTCACTCTAGAGTGTTTTCTTCTTAATTTGTCTCTAAACTGAAACAGATACACTGATAGAGCAGTGCTTGCTTCAGCTGCATGTAGGATGTGGAGCCTGATTCTGAAATGTTCATTACAGAGACCAATGATATTACAGTTTACATTCAGCTGTTGGCTTTACTTAAGGTAAACAGGACTTGCTATCAGGTATTTGTGAACATTGAGTTTACCAGGACATGATGTATTCACTCCTGTTGGCTCCATGTGTTGCTTTTACAGCTTATACAGTCAGAAACATCCTTCACCAGGCTTAGAAACTGGGAGCATTGCAGCCTGTATGGCCTTGCTGCCCGTAATAGGTGGTTTGGGTTTTTGGTTTTTTTTTGATGAGGGTGGCCTCTGGGATGCTTATCGGAGAAGTTAAATTGTGATGCACATGAAAACTAAGTACACTCAAGAACAGTTTAAGGAATATGGCCCAAAAGGACTATTTAAAAAGGTACATCATAAATTTCATTTGATGCAGTCTCAATACATTTTTACATTCATACCATTATAAACAGCCATCCATTCATTTTAATCAATCACTGTGATTTTGTCACAGGTGTGTTATCTTTACATTACTGTAACAATATTAATAAAATGTTGTTTCTCTCTCTCTCTCTCTTTAATGAATCATTATTGTCTTGAAACTTAACTGTTCTGGGTTTGTTTTTTTCAGTGAATTTTTTCCCATCCACTACCTGGACGAAGAACAATGTGAGGGGCCAGGGGTGCCAGAGAGACAAATGGGGCAATCAGGAAACAAAAGGTGTAGCTGGGTGTTGCAACATTCCATTGAAATTACCTTGGCTGGGAGCAGGTTATGGGGTGATACCACAAGAAAAAGGTAAGGGAGCTACCCCAGAGGTTTTAGCTGGGTTTCTGTGGAGCCCAGTTTCCTAGTTTGAGGGGCAAAGGGGAGTTGTTTGCCTGCTTCCCTGCCGCCTGACTGCTCGGAGCTCAGAACCAGCATGCGCTGGACCCTCCTCCCCCCGCGCATTGCTGGGCAACTCCTGTGTGTGGGACTCCAAGATCGAGGTCTGCTGAATTCTTTCTTTGTTTCCTGGCTGTTTGGTGGGGGAAAAGGGGGCCAGAGAGGACACATGGGGTGTCCCTGTACAGCCCACCTCTGTGCAGTGCCCGGCAGTCGCCACAGCTGCCGCCCGTCACCGCCCGGCCTGGCCCAGCCGCCATTGCCGCCTGAGGGCCAAGCTGCGCCACAGCGCCCCCTGCAGGCGCGGGGAACCATCGCACCCGCCCTGCCCGGCCGGGAGCCACCAGCGCCCCTGGCGGCCGCGAGCGGAACTGCACCAAAGGGGAAAGTGCCTGCGGCCCAGAGAGGCTGGCACTGGGTGCCTGGTTCTGTTTGGTGCTGCTGCCCCAGCTGCTGTTTGTTTGCATTGTTATACATTTACATACTAGGAAAGAACTGCTATTCCTTCTCCATATCTTTGCCTGAAAGCCCCTTCATTTCAAAGTTATAATAATTCAGAGGGAAAGGGGTCATATTTTCTGTTCCAAGGAAGGCTCCCACCTTCCTTGGCAGACACCTGTCTTTCAAACAAAAACATTTATGCAGGATATCATTCAAATAAAACCTTGTATGGGATATATTGGGTGAGGAGCCATGCTTATGTACCTCAGGATACTATCTCTCTAGAAGGAACTGTGCAGTGAATTTACCAGATTGCCTCTGGTTGCCTGAGATGAAGCTCTGATCATCTCAGAAGAGGACACAGAATATCGGAGAATCTAGCAGCATGCTTTTGGTTTGTCACACTGAAAGTACAGGTATCTGCTTTTTCTCAAGGAAAAAGTTACTGTTTGCCAGGAGGACTGATAAGCACTTACAGAGATCTATTCTGAAATCCTTCTGTTGACTTCAGCTAAATGTTTCAAGGATGAATTTCAGAGTTCCTTGCTTAGTCCTCTCTACCCTTTACCCCACCGAGCATTTCTCATCCCTCATGTATAGCAGTGCAGAACACTGCTTGGTGTGGCTGTGTGGTAAGGAGCTGCTTTTGACTTTGGAACATTTGTCAGGACACTGCAAAGGTCCCCTTTCCCTTTCCCTTTCCCTTTCCCTTTCCCTTTCCCTTCCCCTTTCCTCTCCCTTTCGCCCTCTACGCCCCTTACANTGGAACATTTGTCAGGACACTGCAAAGGTCCCCTTTCCCTTTCCCTTTCCCTTTCCCTTTCCCTTTCCCTTTCCCTTTCCCTTTCCTTTTCCCTTCCCCTTCCCCTTCCCTCCCACTGTGGTCCCCTGGGTTAATTACATTGCGGCAATATCTGCTGTCTGTCTGGCCCAGCGGCCACTGAAGTAGTGAGGAGAACACAGAAAATTAGATTATTAGGAGAAATCAGAATAGCATTTTTTGCCATGATGTTTTCTGACTCACAGAAAACTCAAAATCACATGATGGGAGAGGGGTGGTAGGCGTAGACTCTTCTAAGAAGGTCAGATACAGTCATACAAATGATCTTCATTCATCTTCTTCAGGGTTAGTTCATCTACTTCTGATGTTCTAGTTTTTTTTTCACCTTGAAAGTGCTGTAAAGAAGAGTAACAGTGTGTAACAGATTGGCAGAATAACAAACAGTTTTCCAGCTGGGCAGTTAGTTGTCTAAGGTGTGTAGACATGCAAGTGATTATCAGTAAGAAAAAGATGGCAAAAAACCTCTTCTCATTCCAGGGAAATAAAGGTGGTATTTTCTGCATAGGTACATTCACTAGGCAGAATCAAATTTTGTGACAGGGGATTAGGAGAAACAAAAGCCTTCTTGTAATATTGTGTCAGAAGGCTTATTGTGGTTCAGAAGAAAGGTTTAGATGTCACCATGGCTTATGACATATTACTGTCTTTTCCTTTTGGTGAAATGCAACTGTAGAGTGTAATTATTTGTAATGTACCTGGTCCTGTAGTCATCTTTTTACCTTGAAATATCTTAGGTGTGCTAAAATGTCCCATTGTAATAATGACCCATTGCAGTAATAAAGTTGTCAGGGCAGGTACATGATCGACCACTTTGTATTGTTGTACCTGTCCTTTTCATATCATATTACTCTGACTTTATTACTGTTGTGCATCATATTTATGGGGACATAATAAAATTTGGAGGCAGTCACAGCATATTTACCTTCCCCTATCCCTCAGTGAGAGCTGTTTTTCCTTCCTCTTCCAATGTAATTTGTTGAACAATAAGTTATTTTATTATTATTTTAGCGTTATTTGAACAGAGATAAGGTTTAGTAAAAAATACAGACCTAACATTTATGAAATAAATTTTTAGACTCTGTGCCCAGCTTCTTTCTAAGGGATGTTGGGACTGGTTGCCTAGAGAAGGTGTGTATGGCCTGTCCCTGGAAGCTGTTCTTCTGCTGTTTTGGACAGGAAAAGACAAATCTTCCACAACCTCCATAAGTGTGCTCACCACTGAATGGAAGGGTAAAGCACATTCTGCTTCCACTTCAGCCAAAATATTGAGCCAAGTTTAACACATATTTTCAGATAGTTTCGTGATGATAAAATCCATGTTTGTAGCAGACTACTTTTCACTGCCAGAGGTTGGGTCAGATCTCTAGGACATGAGGCCATGCAGAGAAGCCCACCGGCAACAGAAGGCTGTGGTACTGAAGGACAGGAAATCAGAAGCTAGGGTTGGTAATGAAAATGCCATCTCTGGTGCTATTTTATTGGATCTTGGCAAGTCAGTAAGTTAATTATTTGTTAGTGATAACACTGCATTATTTCACTTTACAGTCATCAGGTTAGGGAACGGCTTTGTTTTGAGCTCTGTGGCTGATCCTCTGTTTTTGTTTTCAGTCTGCATGACGCATCTGAAAGCTGCTTGGCTGCTCTTTGGGAACTGACTGCACTCCTCTGTCATGCGGGAAAATTCAAAATCGCTGGTAATAAATAAAACCTGTGTCGTATAAAGTTCAGTAACAGCATGAAGAGAGAGCAGCAGCATCCCCACTGTCCTTCCCAGGACTCATTTTCTGGTGGGCTCATTTCCTCAGGCATGTTGATACCCTTTGACAGCCCAGCAAACACTATTTGTTCCCACAACTAGGATTCATTACCGAAGGGGATGTGGTTACTTGCTTTTATATATGAATATATACTTTCCCTTCAAATATTCCCAAATGCTTCAGGGGGCTCTGCCCATGTCCCCAGGAGAAGACTATGTTAAAAATAAATTATTTTGGATAATTACAGTCATTTATTGGATTTATCATCAACGGTAAAATAAGATGGGAAAAAGAGCAAAAAAGCAAGTAGGAGGTGGTGTGCCTTAGGAGAAAAATATACTTGTTCAATCGAAAGTGTGTCTTAAATCTAAGAAGCTCTAGATCTTGTCAGGGGCCTGAAGAAGCTTGAGGTTTGGAAGATTCAGCTAGTAGCATAACTTGACATTCCTATATTTGCTGTACTGGAACAATTTTTGCAAGTAAATTAAAGGAATGTAGTTCCTAGGTCTGATTTTAATGGGAGTAACAACTTCCTGGAGTTTTCTAAGTGGGGTTTTGTTGAAGATGACTGTTACAATCCTCCTTCCCCCACAAGTCTTTGTTACAGCCCTTTGTGCTGTTCTGACATGCATGGGAAGCTATGCCTAAATGCAGCTTCCTGCATATTGTATTCTTCCTTTGTGCTCTGGCTATTTCCTATGGTTTTAGTTGTATGCACTGAAATGCTTTTTGAAGAGAAGGTCCTTATTTATGTCAGTGTCAGCTTTAAAGAGCTTTCTAAGTTTATTTTTAAAAAAAGCTATTTGGAACATTTTCTCCTTAGTTTGCTCTTGTGATTCTTGGATTGTGTCCCCTGAGGGAAAAGAGTGACCCTTCCTTCCCATCACCACTGTGTTCCAGGACAGTTGATCTGGGCCTCCACCCCTGAGAGGTGAAGGAGTGTGCAAATGAAGATTTTCAACACCCTGAAAACACTATAAAAAGAAAAGGAAATAGATATAAGTCCTGGGGAGGAGGTTTCACAGTGGTGCCTCATGAAAGAGCCGGTTACCACAAGGAAGGTATCCCTTGGATTTGCATCTCCTGCCTGTCTCTGCGGGGTCTTGGTAGCACTGTTGGAGAATGAGTCTATGTTGGGTGCTGCCTGATGGTGACTCCCAAAGGAGACGCAGAGCTGTGTTAGCAGAAACCTTCCCTTCCCTGCAAATGAAAGAATCTATTTTTAGGGACCTGTATTGATTTGGCTGTGGAAGGTGACTCAAGTTCAGGGAGGGAAATACCCTTTGGTCTCCTATGGTTCTCTTGTTTGGCAGTGAAACCCACTTCCCTGTAAGTCTTGGTAAGGAGCAAGGAAGGGAAAAGTCCATAAAATAGATTATTTGTATCACTTGCAGAAGGTTTTAATAAGAGAAATGGTAAGCAATCTTGAATGTAGATTTGCCAGCCTCCAGAAGTTAACTATCTCCTTAGAGATAGGCAGCAATTTATTAGTGAAAATAATACAAGTGTTAACTAACAACAGTAGCACATTAGGAGGAATTCTCCAGGTACTACAATCTCTAACCATTACAACTTTTCTAAAAAAATCTTCTAAGTTGTTCATGTGATATGTTCTTTATTATCAGAGCTTGATTGGCAATTTTAGATTAAGTCAGAGCTGAGATTTTTCAAAGAGTAACAGTATACGTTTCTCAGATGACCTTGTTGAAGTTAAAAAAGCAAAGATGTTTTAGACCATTTTGAGGGCTATCAGAATGAAAATGAATATTTTAAATTCAGTTCAGTTCAAGCTATCACTACATCATGTTATCTTTACACAATTAGTTTGTTGTCAGTCCATTCTATTTTTATAGTGATGTATTTAGTTGCAGCTCTGGAGATAATTACAGGAATGACTTTTAGAAAGTGAATTTCTTTTGACAGAATTGCAGAATCATAGAATGCTTTAGGTTGGAGGGAATCTTGGGTAATTATCTTGTCAGTCAGGGCTGACTCCAGCACTAGATTAGATAGTTCATGTTGAGTATTTTGAGTGTTTTCCAAACATGGGGATCCCTCAGCCTGTCTGGGCACTTTGTGATCTGGTCAGGTATTAGAAAATATGGTTCTGCATGGATTGCTCCAACTGTATCAGTTTTCCTCATTTCAGTTTGCCTTTTGTCCTTTCTGAAAAAAGTCCTGTCCTCCCTTCCTGCTGCCCACTCTAATGAAGCAGGGCCTTCCACCTGCCTCATTAGGAAAGCATGACCAGGGCTTTGTCCTTCTCAGTTCTACAACTATTCCAGTATTGATAGCTTTATGTCTTGCAGCTTCAGCCATCTGCACTGGCACATTTGAATGAGATTTAAACTCCTAGCAGTTTCAAAACAGAGAGGGACAGAAACTTCAGATCACCTTCAGTGATCCTTTTTGTATTACATGCCTGATCTCCAGAGCAGGGCAGCTGGCTGGGTGCCTTGCCTCTAACCATCCTGGATGTTACAGCTACAAGGAAAAATAAAATTCTGTGGTGTGGGGAAAGGAACTTCCAGTTCTGTTGACAAGCTGCCTTTGAATCTTCTTCTCGCCACATTTTAAAAAAAACAGGTGAAAGCCCCTAAATGTTTCTGGATTAAAAATAAGAAGCTACACAAAAAAAGAGAGGCGGGTGATATGATAACAAAATGATGAAGACAATTTGAGAAAAATATTAAGAAAAGCTTTAGAGGGATAATGAAGGTAGAAAGTCAGTCAAGAGTAATGTAGTCCTGCCTGCTCTTGCCCTGTGGGATGTGACCAGGAGTAATGTTAAGGTAGAGTGCTCAGGGCCGCAGCACTTGCAATGAGAACTGTAAATGCTTCCTCCCTCTCTTCTCCCGCTTCACTCACTCTTTTTCTCTCTCTTATCTTATTTTTTTTCCTACTGAGACACTGAGCAATTGTTATAAATGGATGATTTCTTTAGACTTGACTAAAGAGTTCAAGCCATCTGTGATCTCATCAGGTGAGTAATGACCAGAGGAGTACTATTTTATTGTGTATATACAATTTAAAAATTCAAAGCATGAGAGAAATATGCATTTTCTTACAGTTCCATCTTAGCAGAGGCAGGCTATTATCTTCGCGTGTTCTACAGTAGGTTTTTTCTTTAGAAGAATACCACAAGGTGAGAGGAATACTTTAAAAAAGTTGTCAGAAATCCTTTTTCACTCATGAGCAGCAGTTGCTCACAATCCCAAAATGCTACAACAAGGCTCGAAACACATCTGGGAAGTTGTGAAGGCAGAGGAAACCTCAGATCTTAGACAAAATGCAAATATATTGGCAACTGAACAAAAAGTTATGCCAATAGCGGTATCACCGCTTTTCCAAGTCCTGGGTGGATTGGCACCTCTGGAAATGGGAGGATCTGGTAAGAAGGGGGGGCTTTGTGTTATCTATATCCTGCCCTCAGCTGGGTTACATAATGCTAACAAGTGTGTTGTGCATGTGAGTGTCATGAGTGACAGTGGTTCCATACAAACAAATTCACTTCTCTGGGTTTGTATGATTACGAGCAACCCATCCTGGAAAAGCTTAATGTTGGCATACAGCAAATCCAGAGGAGATCTGGAGCAGGCACCAGAGAACTGATAAACTGCTGGAGCTTTCTGTGCTGGGCCCAGTTATGCAAACACAGAAATCCAGAGACGGATGGGTTCGAAAGGACTTTTCTCATTGAATTTCGTAAAAGAGAGGCCCCAGAAACTTCCAAGGCTACTTCAGTTTGGAGACTGTTTTTGCACATGACCTTATAACATCTTTTTTTTTTTTTTTTAATGTCTTAATGTCACAGCCACAGTCTGTGATAGAAACTACCCAACCTCTCTGCAGGAGCTGAGGCTGTGAAAATAGGAATGAACGTGTCACTTTGTTCGAGCGCTGGTTTTGTGGTGCTCTTGGGTGGATATCTGTGATGCTCCCAAAAGCACAGCACCTATGGTTTCTGTATTGGCATACTTCACTCAAGGCTTGGAACTTTGGTATTTGGAACTTGGGCTCTCTCCTTACATCTGGTTTGGCAAAAATGTCAGAGTGGTAAACCCTTCCTTGCTCAAACCTCTCTATTACTGTTTTACATTTAATAACGGTAGTATTTCTTCTTTATAACCTGACATTTTTAAGATTAACTTCGTCTCTTTTCAATTTACATTGGATTATACTAGTAATAACTCACCTGACTCTGCTAATTGTGCCAAACCCTATAACTAGCTACTCCTAATCTTAAAGAATTTGATGTACACTATGTTGTACTGATCAAAATTATATATTCATTTAGTATGATGGCACAGGACTTGAATTTATCCAGAGTCCTATATTTGAACTGGGTAGAAAATGTAAATTGGTGCTGTTCCCCCTCCTCATACACACAGCCTGTCTTCACTGAACAGCTGAATTTGGGCAAAATGTTTTCATATTTTTTAGAATGGATTGTGTGCAACTACAGTTGGAGAAATGTGCCTGTAAAAACCCATTTCCTTTTTGCCAATAGTTACTGATTTAGCATTCATGGATCAACATGTGTTTAGACACCAAGATGTCATGTTATATCATTTTTTACTGCTTAAAGAGGTGAGCACTGCTACCTCTACACTCCAGAAGGCGCTCTTTGATATAAGTAGACATTTGAGATTGAAGGCTTCTCTTTGAGAGAATGTTGGTCCATCTTCCCCAGTGAGTCTGTGGGGGAGAGAAGAGTTTGTTTTGTTCTTTCTGCATCTCTCTTCTCTGCATCTAGATTCTAAAAACAGAACTGTGTGCTGCAGCCAGTTGCCCATTCAGGCTGTGGCACATGTTCTGCAGTGACTACTTGTTCCTGCAGAAGGGCTGATTGAGTGGCAGGCAGCCCAGGCAGGAGGGGTGGGTGCCACGTGAGCACGGCTCAGATTTCAGGACAGACTGCTGGATTTCGCCACCAAACTCTCACATTATCAGGTTCACTTTTTGCCAGGCTTCCTCAGCAATCAGTAGGTTCATGGTCAGGACAAAATTCTTTCACTTTGGCCGTGTGTGAAATCAGTCCCTGCATCTCATTTTCTCTTTGACTCCTGGCATTGGTGGCAGCTTGACTCAGTGCAAGCTGGTGATTGGTAGCAGCAGAGAAGGGGTGATCAGCAGCTGAATACCCAGCCCTGTGCTGCAGAAGAGACTGTTCCATTGTAAGCATTTTCAGTCTCAAAATTTGAAAGGCACTGGGTGAACTGGAAAAGCCCTGCCTGCCTGCTGAGTCTCCAGGCACAGCTATGGTTCAGTCACATTGCATCTGTTGAGCTACTTTCTTAGATAAGTGATTTAAGCAAAAATATCTATCTTTTTACTCTCTATCCAGCCCAGGTTAAGACAGTTTTGTATTATTCTGTTCCATGGGGAGGATATGTGAGTGGACTTACCTACACTTGAGTAAAGACATTTGTACAGACTCCCATGCTAAACATCTGAGTTTGCTCTGTGTGGCTGTACAAAGACTTTGCTTGCCACCTTCTCCTGCCTCATCTCCCTTTTGATGAAAGGCTGTATCCTTTACTTGAGACAATTTATTGCACTAAGGAGAAAAAGGCAGCTAGCTGAAAGGGTAAGTGAAGACAAGCCATCAGTGCCCTGGAGCCAGGAGGAACATCCATGTCCTGGGGGCACCAGGCTAAGCACGGCTGGCTGGGCCAGGGAGGGGATTGTTCCCTCAGCTCTGGGCTGTGGTGACCTCACCTTGAATCTTGTGCAAAGGTTTGAGCACCATAATATAAAAGAGATATTAAGCTGTTAGAGAGCATCCAGAGATGGGGCACAAGGATGGAGCTGTATGAGGAGTGGCTGAGTACACTTGGTCTGTTCAGCCTGAAGGAGAGGAGACTGAGAAGACACTCATTGCGATCTACAACTTCCTTATGAGGGGAAGAGGAGGGGCAGGCATTGATCTCTGCCCTGTAGTGACCAAAGACGTGACCTGAGGGGCTGTCTGGAGCTGTGTCATGGGAGGTTTAGGTTGGATATCAGGAAAAGGTTCGTCTCCCAGCGGGTAGTTGGGCACTGGAATGGGATCCCTAGGGAAGTGGTCACAGCACCAAGCCTGACAGAGATAACAAGTATTTGGGCAATGCTCTCAGTCACATGATGTGACTCTTGGGGATGGTACTGTGCAGGGCCAGGAGCTGGACTCGATGATCCTGGTGGGTCCCTTCCAACTCAGCATATTCTGTGATTCCTTGATTCTGTGACATGTGGAGGGCTGTACTGTGTGGCCAGGCATGTGCTGTGCTGCTCACCAAGAGGGGAGCATGCAGGGGGAAGGACGGTGCCAGTCAGTTGTGTGTCAAAAGCACAACCAGATACAGCATCAGATAGAGTCTAAAGCAAGGCCCCAAAAGTCATCTAATAAGGTGCTGTTGTGTGATTTACTGGTGAGTTTGAGAGCTTTTCTGATGAGCTAGAGTGTATAGTACCCAAGATGTCCACAGTATTTCACAAAGAGGTGGTAAAATCACAAGAGGGGAAAATCTCCCTAAGATGTCATGTGAGGATCTAACATTGTACAGATCTTGAGTCTGCACCTCAAGTATGAAAAACACAACCAATTAAGAAAATGGTGATGGGAGATTCTTTTTCTTTTGGATAGGGCATACAAAGAAGTGATAAAATGTCCATAAATGGGAATCCAGGGCTGGGTTTTGGCTGGTGGAGTCAGCATGTGCACTTTGAGCACCTTCCATAGGGAATCTCTGATTGCAACCTGCAAATTCAATTGTATTTACCAACTTGAGGGTTTTTCCATGTGCTCTTTTTGTCAAGCAGCAGGCAGTGACTAGATACAGGATAATGCCCTGTATGCACACTTTAAGTGCTTTTTAAGCTATTTTTGGTCACATGCAAGTGCCTGGCAGGTAGAGAATTTGCTGCCAGCAATCTGGGGCTTTGCACAAGCAGTCTCTGGGCTGGGTGAGCATACAGGGTGCTGTGGTGACCTGGCCTACTACCAGACCACCCCGTGTCCATCAGATACCGCCTATCCAATGGATAGATGAATATCTGAGGGCATGTCAGTAGGTGAGGACGAGGTTTAAACCACAGCCCCCTGTTCTGGAAGCTTCTGTTAGGTTCAATTCCTCATTGGCTGTCAGTGTGTTTCCCCTCCTCTGGTTGCTTGTTACTGGTTGTTTGTCTCCAGTTTCCACCCCTTTTGTTGTTCCTCATTGGTTTTCCCTGTTTGCTCCACCCAGTCTCTTGGACCTTTTAATGGCTTGCACAGCCCCAGACCCTTGGCTTTCTGCTCTGCTCACTTTGGAGAATAAAACCTTCCAGAGTTGTGGACAAAGCTCTCTCCTGCCTCCTTTATCCCTCGGCTCTTGGGTTTAGCCATCTGCCTCCTCAGCATGCACAGCCTGCCCTCTGAGCCGGCACAACCTGACTATGGGCTGCCAAGAAGCAGCCTCTGCACTGTCTGCAGGAGGGTCTCTGGAGCCTCCCAGCAGGATCAGACCCTCCTGAGGCTGGCCTAGCGATAACAGGGCCTGTTATTCCTGAAGCTTTCCTGGCAAGAATAAACAATGCAACCAGTATTACTGCAATTTATGGGGTAAGCCAGGAACCCTCCTGTGAGTTAACAGCCCTGATGGCTGAATTGCGAACATA
Organism: Rhipidura dahli; assembly: GCA_013399225.1. NCBI lineage: Eukaryota > Metazoa > Chordata > Aves > Passeriformes > Rhipiduridae > Rhipidura > Rhipidura dahli. The sequence continues at coordinate 85,367 of VXAC01001163.1, forward strand.
TTTATTCTTCTGTGCATAAATAGGTAGTGCTGACCTAATCAGCTATGCTACTTCTGAAATCTTGGGAATAAAAGAAGCATTTTACTGCTGAATTGCACATACAGGCAGCCTTGAATATGTCAACTGAAATGGTAAGTGATCTCATGCCAGTAGCCCCAGAAAGAAGGTAGATGGATTCCTGCTTTCGGAATTCTCCTACGTGCTCTGAGAGAGTAGATGGGTACTGTGGGGGGTGTACAAACAAGGGACAGCACTAAGCACCTGTGTTTTAAACAATAGGAGCTTCCCCCTCCCCCCTTTAAAATGAGCAATATTTCACTTCTCATTTCATTATTCAGATGAGGCTTACTGAACAAGATATTTCTGTGTGAAGAATTTTTTTTGAGACATCATTTTGCATTTCTTAAGAAAACTGTGGAGCACATTTTTTGTAAAGAAGAGCCTTAACTGAATTTTAAGCTGTGCTCTAGAGCATTATATATGTTTATTACTCCCAGGGAATTTTAATTCCAAAGTCTCAACATTTACTAAAAAATCTAGAAAAACACAAAGGGCTTTGGTAGTACTAAGCTGCTCCCCATTAGATGAACTTGTTTAAGGTCTGTAAGGTTCTCACTTCTCTGTCTCTTGCTGTACAAGCACTGGCTGACACTCCAGAGTGAATTAATCAGCTTTTAAGTAGTAACATTACAAGTCACCTTGCTCCTTTAAATCCATTTCAGAAACCTGACACAAATTTCTCTGGCATATCCTTAGCGTGACTGTGGGACCATAGAGACATTTAAATCTTCATCTATTATTGTAGACAGGTGTTTTAATTGAATCACCTGGTAGCAGCATGAAAAATTTGTTACTTTCTTTTGCTGTTTGCCTAACGCCTTTCCTGCTGTTCTTGTTTGTGATAGCTGAATCTCTTCCAGAGTTTCAGCATGGGAAACTGCTGCAGCAAGTTTTCTGGGCTTGGAAGAAGGATTATGATCTCCTTCTAGTCTGAGTAAACCAGCTGAATAATTTTTAAAAAAGCAGACAGGAAATACCAGTGACTCTGCAGAGCCGAAGTAATGCCAGGATGGGGAACAGCTCAGGCTCCTCAAGTTCTGCCTCTTTTGACTTGGTTTAATGCCTTATGACTTAGATGGTGTCTCTGAAATGTGGAGTCATATTTATCCCAATGAATTTCATGCATTTACCTGAGACATCTCATCACTACAGTAGACAGGGCAGGGGGATGTGTGCACATTTCTAGGAGAAATCCAGTTCAGATCTGAATTTGCCATGTCCATCTAAGTACCAATTCCAGCTCTTTGGATAAGTCTCTAAAAGCACGAATCAGGCATGATCTATCTACTTGCCAAACCTGTCATGACTGGCTGCATTTCTTTTAGTTTAGCATAAAATATATCCATCTTTAATCTTACCCATAAGGTTTTCTTTAGATTGTTTGATGTTAAAGATATATCACCAATTACATCTGCTTCACAAACCTCCTGTAGCATCAATTTTGGCTTTTGTAAACATCTCCAAGTAAGCAATCTGTCTTATTACTCCATCTCTGAAGTTTTTTACTCTCTGCTGAGTCTGCTCTACCTCATCTTACCTGTCTCCTGCAGGCACCAAGCTCTCAGCTTCCCATGGTCAGTCACCCCATTTATTCATTCAGACCCAGTAAAGGTCCCTTTCCAAAGTCTCAGAATGAAGTGGCACTGCTCCTATTCAATGCCAGTGGTGCAGAATTACAGCCAGATAGCTATCAATGTTTCTCTTTAGGTACCAAAGGTTTTTGTTTTGCGCTGGCTGAATTTTGTATGTTCTCACAGGAGTATCTAGGAAACAACATCGCCACAACAACAACAAAAACAACGACAAAAAGAAGATTTTGAATACTTTACTTGTTGATGGTATCCTGATGTTGTGTAGCTTCATGTTATCTTGTCAGTGTTAGAAGACATTTGCATTTGTAGGAATTGTGTCCTTTCAAATAGGAATGATGTGGTCAGTAGTTTGGGTTCTAAATGGCCTACAGCAGGATTTCTATTATCTACAGCAAAAAAAAAAAAAAAAAGTTTTGTATTAGCTTTCAAACGCCATCCTCTTTCCCTCTTTGCCAACCCTACTCTTCCCCAGTGCAAGTGGCATGGCAGTAAAATTGTGGGGGAGCTTATTGAATCTGCACATTTAATGCCTCAATATAAACCTTGGAAAATAAAGGACCATCTTTTAATTTAAACTCTGTATTTACCATCTGCACAAATGGGATTTTTTTTCCTTTTTTGTATTACCTGATAATCAGCATTTCTAGGGATCATTTGTGAAGCACTGGTTTTCACATGGCCACCTACATTGATGGTTACATCAAGGTGCACTGGAGTTTGGGAACAGAGACGGACACTTGGATACTGCTCTTCCTTAAGCCATTAAACCAGGTAAGCATTCTTTAGACAGTATTTGATCTCCTTATGTAATTTTTTCCCTGTTGATACCTGTCTTTAATATCTGATCTGGTCCTCCTTGGCGTTCTCCTGCTAATTTTAAGATGCTTTGTCATTGTTCCCCCAGACTTTGTGCCACCTCATCCTGTGAAGTCCTTTTAGTGTACAAGAAAATCAAATCTCATACATGCAATGAGTGAATTTCCATTGCACAGATTCCAGTTGGCAAGGATTCTCTCTGGTATGCCAGCAATATGGAGACCAGTATCAGGGACACTTTTAAGTGGTATTGCTTGCATGGAAGCAAGTTACTTACTTGCATGTAAGATAATTGAAATCAGGAAACAAAATAGCATGTTTTGTTTGGGTTGTGAAATTTAAAGGGTTACTTATCCAATACTAAGGAATTTGGGGAAAACCAAACCAAAACCTCTTTACTCTGGAGTAATGAACTAATCTCAGATGGCAATTCCTCAAGAAAAATTGAAACACAGGAGGAATCCAGCATCCCACTTATTCATCCCCACCTCTGCCGGAGCACTCGGGTCAGGTTAGGGGCTGGGGCCAGCTCATGGAAGGGACTGGGGACTTCCTTGAGGGATGGAGAGTAAGGAAAGACCCTAGGACTGCCAGTTTAGCTGAGCAGCTCAGCCATGCCAGGGAGTTTCTTTTTAGAAGAGATGTTCAGTGCTTTTAGGTAATTCTCAACATGTATTTTTTTATCTCCTCTCTGTACTATGTGCCTATGTAAATGCAATGCAAACCCTTCCCTCTTGTCTGTCTTAAAATAGCTATTTTTAGGCCAAGTAATTTTAATATTTAACTAACCAGTAAGAAGAATGGATAGGTTTAACATTGGGAATAAGAAAGCAAAACTGCCCAAACTCCTCCTGTTTTTCATTCTGACAGGAACAGCAACAATTTCATCATTGGTATCTTTTGCCCAGTTTTTTACCTCTTGTGCCCTCTTTTTCTTCCTTTCTTGAAGTAAATGCTAAGTTTCTTACCCAAATAAATTTTTCCTGCAGGAAAAAAGTCAGAATGAGATGTGAGTTAGGCTCTCTTCCCATCACTCCTTTTCCCAATAACCTTTGAAGCATCCAGCTAGTTGAGGATAGGTGCTGAAATCAGTGCTGCTGCCAAAGAAGTGGTCGGGGCCTGAATGGCAGGTAGGAAGCTGAACACAGTAGCAGCTCCTGGCATGCAGGGAATGGCAGAGCTGAGAAAATTTCCCCTGGAGGAAATTTCCATGGTCAGTCTTGGACTGATGAGACCGATGTTGTCCACTGCTGTCATGGTTTTCTGGGATACCAAGCTTTGTCCCTAGGTTTGAGCTGACAAAGATGATTCCAGGCTACTGCTGAGCTGGAGTAAGTGTGAAGTAAGTTGTGTCTATTGGAGCATGTAAATAAGATAGTCTAAAGTTGTTCCTGGGAAATCCATAGGACATGGGAGGTTCCTGGGGAGCATAAAGCTAATTAATTAAGTGCCTGCATCAAGCAGAGCTGGAACTTTAAGCCCAGCTAGACCTCAGGGAAAGGAGAGGATAATTTTCATTTCTGATTTGTCAGCTGTGACTGTATTTTCTGTAAATTTACCACTGTTGCCTGTCTGTATTTTGTAAAAACAATCACACATAATCATACTGATTATATATAAAGATGAAGAATTGCTGCAAAGTCTGTATTTCACTTATGATATTTGCTTAAATTCTTAGAAAATAGCATTGCGTACTGTCCTGCAAAGTTTGAAAGTCACTGCAGACTAAAGCTGCTAAGGGCTGATTTTCATCCTCAGCACGCCTGAGCACTGTGTCCATTAGTATCTGTTACTGTGTCAATAGAGAACACAAACTCCAGCACTACCAATTAACTTCAGCAGCACACAGATCTTCCCAAGGAAAATCAAGGGAACATGCATCTTTTATAAGGAGGCAGGAGAGCAGAGCCCATGTTTCAGACATCTGTTGACCTTTGTGTGTGTTTGCTCTCTCATTAGCTTTGACAGGGACTAAATACCGTCCTCAGAACTGATCAGTGCCTTCTGTCTCTCTGAGAAGCATCTATTTAATTTACTGTATTATATTATGTCTTCTCTCTTTGACTGAGGACATGACAATCTATTCTTATGGTAGTTATGCAGTGTGTGCATGTAAATACAGACACAGGGAAATAGCAGCTTTAGCCTCCATTTGGGATGTTGTTTAAAAACACATCGCTGAACTTGTTTGATTAGACTGAAAATTAAAAATGCTAATATCTAAATAGCTAAAAAAAAAAAAAAAAGGACCAGTCTTAAGTGGGTACCATGTGCTAGCCTTAAATGCAACTTCTGTTGTAACTAATCAAAAGGGTGAGTTTGAAACAGACTTTCTGTGAGTTTCCTGTGATATGAGAATAATTGTTGCTTACGTCTGATCTTGTCCTCCTGCCAGCACAGGACTGAGCAGTCTTTCAGGAGCCTTGAAATGGCTGAGCTTGGAGGTTTCAGGAGACACCAGCTGTAAAGGGAACTAGATCTTGTCTAACACTTGAATTGGAACTATTGCAGTGCTCCCTCAAAGACACTTTGTGCCAGAACCCCAAACAAAAGAGCTGCCTGAGTACTGTGACACAGCTGTTTGCCTCTAATTGCCTCCTCAGCCCCTTGAAGGGGACATAGATGCAGATGCAGACCCCAATCCCCAGGCACAGGAGCTTCAACGTGACTGCACTCACCTGGATTCTTACACACTAGTTCCTCCTTAGCCTTAAATACAAGAGTAGAGTTACTGGAATTTATGTATGAGACCTTTCAGGCCTGATGGATGCACCTTTCTGCACATACAGAGGCATGGCTGGCCCACACAGTGACACCCAACCAAATTTCAGAGCAAGCTACTAAATCTCTTTCAGGTGAATAAGGAGGACTCAGTGGAAGAGTCAAGCAAAATTTCCTCAAATGAAGTATTTGTTATTGCCTGAAGCAGGTAGTTCATAGTCAGAGGGAAATATAAAAGTAAAAGGACATACTTGTTTTAAAACAGACCAGTGGGAGATTGCAAGTCAGAACTACAGTTTAATAGGAAGTTAAAGTGTCTTGGGGTGATTTTATGATAATATTGTATTTCCCTATCATCTACTTTTGCCCAGAAATAGGTCCCATAGCTTTAAGCTGGGTCCAGAAGAGGGGGGACAGAAGCTGGGCAAATTCTTCTGTGGCTTGTGTTCAAGATCTCACACAAACTCCCCTGCGTTCTCAGCACTGCAGAGCCGAGGGACCACCTTGCCTGCTCAGGCAAGAAATTTCCCCAGAATTGTATCCCAAAATCCTCCAGAACTACTTCTTCTTCTTCTTCTTCCTCTTCTGGAACTGTTTGGTCTAGCTGTGATCCAGGAACCAGATCATTAGACCCCATGGGCTGGCAGGGAGGCTGCGGGGATGCCACATCCCGGCCTCGGGCCTTGGAAGGGCTGAGCCAGCTACAGACAGAGCTCTAAACCCACCGGCTTTCTCCACATTGAGGAGGTTTATTATCTAACATTACTCATGTTTTTTCTTTGCCCTGCTGGCACTCTGCTTGTTAAATAAAAAGTTCTTTCACTTTCATCCAAGAAGTTCCTTTTGTATCGGTGGGGGAGGGAGTGCTGAAACCTGTCTTCTGGGGAGGAGATGTCCCTTCCAGGGCATTTCCCCCCTACACTTGTCTCAAACTGAGACAAAAGGCACACTGACAGAGTCAGGATGCAACCTAACACCCTGTTGGTCAGGGTGGCGGTAGCAGTCCAATTAAATGGTGGCTGCAGTCCTTGCTGGAGTGATGGATGCGGTTTTGTTGAAGCGGTGATCCTGTAGAAAAGGGTCTGGTCTTGCTCTGGAGGTGTAGAGGTGTTGGTTAAGCTCTTGTCCTCTGGGAACACAGTGGAAGTGCCCTGTAGTGTTCCAAACCTCAGGTTATATCCAGGTAGGAATGCTTAGCTCCTCCCCCTGGGCAGAGCATCTCACAATGGGATGATGTAATTTTATGAGTCATGCAGTGACACTTGATGGCCCATTAACAGATAGGTGTTAAAAGGGATGAGTTATGGAGGAGATAAAGAACAATCCCCACCTATCTTAATGGCTTATGTAGATGGCAATAGAATACATAATTTTTAGTTACATCTTGCATTGTAACCTTAGGCAATGGAATATTAATACAATAAAAATATTTAAAAGTTTTTGTGGCTATGGTGCTTTGATGTGAGGGGCTAAAGATTGCTGAAAAGATACAGCTAAGGAAAAATTACCCATATCCCTTTTCCAAGGTAGTTTGGATTTTTCACTTAGGCTTTCCACCCAGCCATCAGAAGCCTGTGATGTGCAGTGTGACTAAGGTGAGCTGTCACTTTGACAGGCTGGGAAGCAGACGTGACTCTCGTTTGACAAGTATGGCAAGAAATTTCTTCTTTTCAGCTTTTTTTTTGTTTGTTTGTTTACTTGGACTTTTTTCCTAACTTGATTATAAAGCCATTCTGTCCAACTCCTCATTTTCTAGCTCCAATTACTTTGAATGTTATATGTTGAGGGTCATATATTCTAGGATATTTTTAATCTTCTTTTTGAAATGATGAGATATTTGGGGAAAGAAAAATTCTGTTAGGAATGCAGCAGAACAGGAATTTGGGCACAGCTACAGTAGCATTCCAGCAGTATCATGTAACAAGCATATATAATCCATAGGAGATCACATATGTCATGACTGAAGTGCTAAATGCTTGGAATCTGTATGTAAGGAATGTGTGTAAAGGAGACATTCTTCTCGATTCTGTGCATTACACTTGATTAAAGAGGAAATGAATAACATCTCCTTATACACATTTTGAGGAGCCCAAGACTTGCATGAACCCAAGCTTGCCAAAATGCTTAATTTGAGTTCTGTTTGAAGATGTCTGTCTGTGGCTGTGTCTGAGCAGATGGATTGGTTCAGAGTGAGGAGGCAGTTTTGAGGAAAATCCCAGGATCAAATGTGGTAGGATATAGAGTTTATCAGTAGCAGGTGAATTGAGAAGATGCCTTTCTGCCATTGGAATAGCTTTGCTCCAATGTCACACCAATATGAGCATCTTTAAACGATAAAGTTCATTAGGAGGTAGGGGTTATTTTCAGCCCCTGAGCGTGATGAAAGGTTTCTCTTTCCTCCACTCCCCTGTAGATGGATGACAGGCAGTCAAAAATGTATGAGGATGGTATCTGTGATGTTCTGCTGTGATGAGGCACTGGTGAGACAAGACTTGTGAGTGGGGGCCATGTGTATCCCACAAACCGGCATCAGCTTTGAGGAAAATACAGACAAGCTGGATAGACAGTTTTGAATTCAGAAATAAAAGCACTGCTCTATGTTAAACGACCTTAGGGTCTAATTACTACCTAGAGAGTCTGACTAGGAGGAGGAGAGCTACATATCCTCCCTTTCCCTCCACAGATCTGATTATTTGACCTAACCCCTCAGACTGCCAAGTGCTGACCCATTGCATGTTGGGGCAGAGGAGCTGAGAGATGCAGCCCACTGTGCTGCCTCTGAGAACACTTCAGAGACTGAAGGACTGAGTTTGGTGGGGACCAAACCCTGAAACCCTGGCCCTAAGGCCCTTACACTGACAAACAAAAAGTTCTCAGCACAGCAGTGTGAAGAAGAAATCCTCTCCACCGAGGACATGACAAATGGATGCTCAGCTGCAGCACTGTCCCAGCAGGACTTGCCTGCTTTGGCTGCAGAGCTTGGCGGCCCCAGGTCCTCCAGTGTGGGGTGGCCTTATGGCTTGCAGGACCAACACATCTTTGGGGAAATGGGGTTTGCAAACAAGAATTAGAGAGGGCACTAGATGCTCTCTCATGTCCCTACATGTGCAACTCCAATCTTGCCAGCTGCTTTCTGCCTCCTGTCAAATGGATATTTGGGTGTGCACAGGGGCTCGTTGTTTCTTTTGGCATCTTTCATTAGATAGTGTTTCTGGATGTGAAAACATCAAGGAAGTGCTACGCTGCAGCTGTGTGTCCTGCTATTGTTGCTGTTACTGTTCATTTTCTTACCTCATTGCTCTTTGCAGCAAATTGTTCTTATCTCAACCCATGATATTTGCCTTTTGTGCAAATATCCATTTCTCCTCTCTGGCCACCTGCAGGTTGGAGGGGGGATGAGTGACAGTGTGGTTTGGAGAGTCTTGTCGGGAGAGCTAAACTGGGGAGTACCATTCCTAAACCACGACATTGTGTTTGCTTCATCCTTTGAAAAGTAGTAGGGACGGGGATATTACTTCGGGGTTTGTGTTCCTGCTAACTAAAAAAAAAAAAAGTATTTGCACATCGGTGTTTCTTAGTGTGCACTCCCAGGGACAATTATTCTGAAAATCCAAACCTAAGTTAACTGTTTCTGCATTTTCCTCTTCTCCTGAAATGTTTTTCTCTGAAGCAATTGGAACAAATTTCTTTGCAGTCACCAGTGCTTCTGTGTGGCTACAAGTTTGTAAACCAGCTGTAAACCAGAACAGATCTTGCTTGAATCCTGGACACTCCATTTAAACAGCATTTACCATTTTGTTTGCATGCTTTGTTTTACTGCTGGTTGGGATGAAGAGCTGCATTCTGTCCCCAAAAGCCCACCTGTTTGTGGCTTGATGGTTTGTACTGTGAAGGGAGCAGAGGAGAACTAATCCTTCAATGTTCCAGTGACAATTGCGGCAAAAAAGGCCTCTCTGTCACTAGACAGGTTTAAAATTCTCTTTCCCCTTTTTTGTCTGGTCTGCTCCCTCCAGCGAGCATGTCTCAGCTCTCCTCCCCAGGATCTGCATGCCCTGAAAGCGCTCTGAGCTCTGCTCAGCACTTCCCTGCTGCTCTGGAAGGCTGGAGTGCTAACTTTCTATGTTTTATTAAGGAAAAGACAACACAGAAAATATATTTAAGCTGTCCCATGTCAAAGCACAGGACTGTGGTCCTGGCAGAAAGTGGAAATGCTCTTGCAGCATGTGGCCATTCAAAGGAAAATGGCACAGAAACCACACAGGCAAAAGTGAGCAGAGTGACACCAAAAGTCAATACCAGGCACTATTGCTACTTGCTCTTAATGAAGCTTGTGGCTGGTTGTGTGATTTGTAGACTGTGGATGTTTCTAAGTTGGCAATTTAACCACTGTTCACAGCAAATGGCTGCATGGTCTGATTGCTACTAACAGGAAATTTCCCAACCTTTCTCAGTTCTTGGAGCACTCCATGGCCTTCCATTTCCTTTAGCCATGTTTGAAAGAATAATTCTGACCAAACTGTCCCTAATAATGTCTTCAGCATCACAGTATTTTTGTCTGACTCCTGGTCTTGTGGGACGAACCACTAATTCCTGAAATATATTTAAAATTAGTGAAGCTGTCAAATATGCACCGTGCCCTTCCACTAAATTGCTCTTGTTCTCTGGCTGCCAGCTCTTCAGCATCTATATGTGTGTATTTATATACATATAATAATTCTGAATAAAGCTTGAGGTTTATTCAGATGGATGAAAAATTCATTCAGGAGGATGAAAATGTGTTTGTTCAACTGACTTATTTAAACATCGATCCTGCTCACTGAAGCGGCTGGAAATCTTCACCTTCTCTGTTTTCCAGCAGTGCCATGAGTCTGTGCAGTCTCAGTGGGATGGCATTGGATATATGGTTATAATCTATAGGTACTGCTCTCTGAATAAGATTACCCATAAAGCTCTTGCTTTAGGGCCGTGCTCTGACGGGTTTTGTGAAAACACACATTTTTTAAAGATGAAGCCCCCAAATAGCAGCTGAGATAGAAGACTTGGTAACTGCTGACTTCAAATTAAGTATTCCAGAGTTTCCATGCTTGAGCTGTGATGCTTGATAGTTTCTATTAAAGCAGCCAAGATATATTGCTAAATACATGAGAAAGCACAAATATTGGGATTTCCATAGCAAAGCGCAGTAGAGAGAGGGCAGAGAGTGCACTAGGTTTATTACTCAGGGAGCCCTATGATTGACTGAAACATGTGGTGTGGTAAGGAAGGAGAGGAAAGTGACTGCCTCTGAGACAGAATTGCAGAAGTACCTGTGTGAGGGGCAGGACACAGCACAAGCCTTTTGGGCTTTGTGAGCAGGTCCTGAGCAGGGACACACAGCTGTCTATAATTTATGCATCTCGGCAAGGGATTAATTGTCAGTAGTTTGCTGCTTGGGTTTTCTTAAGCTTTTTTTTATTCTGTCTTTTTAACTGTGTTCCTGTAGTTGACACAGCCAAGCCTGCATGGGTAGGAATTTAAGTGTATGGGTACCTTCCTTTTGGCACAGGCAAACCTACTGATCCAGAAGAGCCTCAGCTTCAAGTACCAAACGTGATGTTGCAATAACTGGACAGACTCAAACCTTTATTTCCCATCAACCTCCATGGAGTGTTCCTGTGGGCAGACAGCCTAGGTAGCCATTCCAAGTGTCTTCTAAGAACTGAGAAGATCACACTGTGATGGTATGGAGGTGCCTCTTGGAAAGAGTATTGTGGGCTGATCAGCAGAGGTCTAAAGGGTGTGCTGACTTTTAGAGTCAAATCTGTGTGTCCCCACTTGGGGCAAAAGGCAAAGCTTTGCCAGATCTGCTGTCCAGAGCTGACCTCTACAAGGACAATGTCCGGGCTACTGCAGGAGTTTTATGGACCTACTGTGGCACCTAAAAAAAGCAGTAACTGTTCCATATGGAGAATGTTCCCTACAGGGATAGAGGAGATTGACTTAACCTGTTGGATCTCTATGAAAATATTTCAATCCTACATATAAACTCCACCAGAGTAGGGAAAGATGGGAAGCCTGCAAAGAAAACTCCAGGGAAGGTGGGCTCTGGTCATTTTGTTCAGTGTAGTATTATAAATGCTATTTACAGTATTCCTCCAAGTAGCAAATACTGTAAATGCTATAAATCCAAGGAAAAAATGCTATGACATTTTCCTGTTTGGAAATCTGTCCGGGAACTGTTATGCTTTAGCATATTGCATAAGAAATGGAGGTTTAATTCTGTGGAATACTTCTCTGAACTGAGAATACTTCTCTGTCACTTGAGAAGAGAACTCTAAGCTATACTTCAGTAAAGAATTAGCTCAGATGCATAGTGTTTAGTTATGATTTTCTAACCTGCTGTGCTATAACAGATAATTTTGGGCAGAAACAGTTCACCTGGTTGTCTTAAGGTATGTATCCAAGGGGACTCTGAGTTAACCACAGCAGAAATGCAGAAGTAACTGCATTTGTGTTTCCGAGGCACCAGAAGCCCTTGGGTTCACACATCCACACACATATTCAGGGGCAGGATGTCCTTCCCAAATGGACTAATAGGGGAAGGAAAACACATTTTTTTTGGCCTGCTCGAGTGTAATTCTGTCAGTAATGAATACGAAACACTGAATTTCCTAACACCAGAAAATAAAATGCAAGACTAGAAACAGGTGCACTGCGCTGCATTGTAGGGTGAATACACAAGAAAGAAAGGGGCCCCTTTTGCTTTATTTTCTATGTAAGGCAGAGGGAGCAATTGCAGGTAAAGAGCATAGCAGAAGCTGATCTGTGTTAGGAAAGCAGAATTTGGCTGTGCAGCATTTTGCTAATAAGCTAGATCTATTAAAAATTAATTTACAAGTACATAGTTGTCTCGTTATTCAGCTTGCAGTGTACAAAATGCTTTTTCAGGAGATACTCTACCATTTGCTTGAGGTGTTACAAAGAGTTTTGCTGTGCTGGGCTCCAGCTGTTGTGCGAGATGTTTGTGCCTCCTGGATGTGGCAGCCTTGCAAAACTGCCTTTTTTTTTGCTGCTGACTGGTAAGCATTAATCAGCTTTAATTATCACTACTGGATATGGCAACAGCTTACAAAAGTTGCCCTCTCCATTCTGCTGTAAATGGAGCCTCAAACAGTTGTAGTTGCCTACGGCTGTGTGCTGGAAAACCTGTTTTGTTCTGTGGCTCACGCTCTCACCCTTTAATCAGAACTTGCTCTGAAAATGGCAGTGCCATGTCTCTGAAGGTGATCTCATTTTTGAGGGCAGTAGCCAAGGGGGATATTGTCATCTGTTTCAACCTGTTCAGAGAATGAGACTGCAAAAAACACACTTCGAACTTCAAGAAAAAGCATTATTCTGGTTTTCAGGCAGTTCATCTGGGAGTCTGAACAGAGAAGTTCTGGGTTTTGCTGATGCTGTTCTGCTTCTCAGGGATACATCAGGACCCCTCCATGCTGACTCAAGGGATTCACCCCAGGGGCACCCCAGATACCACAATAAGTGCCTGCTTGGGAGTCAAGTGTCTCAGCTGCCATTAGAAAGAGCGGATCTATAAACAGATGGGCTCGTCCTAAAACGGGCGCTGAAGGGGGGATTTGGTTGTGTCAGCACAGCTGCCTGGTGCTGTCTGGGATGCCCTGCAGGATCCACAATGTCTGCACTCATCTGGCAGGTATGGGACATTCAGGGAGGATCTGTGTCTTTTTGGACCTTCAGCTGAAGGCCCAGGGGCATCTGAAATGCTGCTGGGTACTGCAGAGGGCCAGCTGGAGGCCACTCTGACAGACTTGTCATATTTAAATGGTCTCTGACTGCACTGACTGGAGGTTACAGCAAGACTCTGAAGATACAGGGTGAACACTTAAGTTCAAATGGCTTTACCTGAAACTAAGCCTTAGGCCTGCTCTGACTTCATAAGGCTCTGTAACTTGTTAGAGTTTAAATTAGTTTTGCACTTAAGAGCAGAGACGGACCATGTTGAGTGCATGCACTGGTAGAGTAAATTATGAATCTAAAAATCATAAACACAAAGTAAAAGCGCTCTGATACCATTCTGCCTTATTTTCAGTTAACTTACAGAGTTAGCTGTGTTGTGATGAAGAGGAGGGAGGGAGGGGAACAGTGTGTTGTCACTGGACAGGGACTGCACTTCAGTTGCTTACCTATATTCTCTCCCAGTAAATCTGCACAAGGTAAAAAAAGTCTGTGTATTCATGTTATTCATAATCAATGTGAGCCTTGAATGCACATATGATGTGGCGTTTATTTATCAGAAGCAGCCTTAGAACCACTCAGCTCTGTATACCTTTTACTAGATTTTTGATCAGTGTTATGTCTAAGTCAGTGTGCTGGGAAATTTTTGCTATCATTACAAGACTTAAAATATAAATGTGGTTTTTATCTACTTATATTACCCCTGTAAATTGACCCTAACTATGTTTTTTATCCATTTTGAAGATAATTAGAATGTCGCCAGAGAGCTTTTATGGTTTTATTTGAACTCCAAGGTGGAATGCTAAGTTGGTTTGAATCAGCAAGGTTCAAAAAATGTATTATTTTTCGTAAGTGCATCAAGTATATTCACTGTCTAGGAGCTTTTATTTGATACAGTGCATATTTGGTAGAGAATATCACTTTGGATAGGCAGCACTGAGATACTCCCTGAACTGCATTGAGTTTACTTTGATAAATCTGATACAAGACATAATCTCTTCCCATTAGCATATGGATTTCATTATGTAGGGAAATACTGCATGCCATTTCGATCTAGTTTCTGGTTGACAGAAGCAACCACTTTAAATTCACAGTGAGCTTTATTATATCTTTTTGCAGGCAGAATTGCATCACATTCTAAATGTCAAGGTGCTGTCAGTGAGCCTGGTGAGAGGCACTGCAGGCATGAGGAAGGTGCAAAGGGAAGTGTGGCACTTCCCACCACACCCAGAGGTGCAGGTGAGGTGCTGTGCTCACTGGGAAAGCTGTCTGAGAGGAAACGTGGTCCTGTAGGGCATGAGGAGCTGCTGCCAGTGCCTACTCACAGACAGAATAATGGCATTAAATGCCATGGACTGGAGTGGTAACATTGCAGTGCAGGTACTGAGGGCTGAGCAGGACTGGCTGGTGAGAAAGGAAGAGGAGAAACTGTCCATCAGGGTGAAGGTCAGATGGTCAGCACGTGGCCAAAGCCAACAGTTATTTTCAGGCAAAATCACCGGGGCCTAAAAAAAATTAAATATGCAAATAAAACTGCTGAATTAATCTTGTTTTGTTGAATACTGGCAAACATTTATGAACTGCTCAATTCAAAGAGGGGTTTGGCCATAGTTTGGACACATGGTGACAACAGCAGAACTCCTGTGATAGGAAGTCTCACTGGAGTAGCCCTTCCTATGTTGGCAAAGCTCCTATTTAGAGCAAAAAAATCTACTTGGGGCTGCAGCACTGCCCATTTCAATTGGGAGTTACCCATTTGTATATGAAAATTTAGCTGCATTTCACCCAAAAATGCCCTTGAGTGGCAGAGATCATTCTTCTGTGCAGCTGGGATTTCATGTTGTGTTGAAGGTTTCTAGGATGAAATCTATAATATAAATATTACAATACTATTGCTTCCCACATTAAAAAGGTATGGCAAAATATCTTTACATGCCTTTGGTTCAGCCATGCCTGGGTGCAGCAAGGGGTGCTGAAGGCCTGTCCCAGAGAGGGGCTGGAGCCCAGCAGGAAAGCTGAAAGCCACGCTGCCACTGGAATTGTTAATTTTATCACCCTGATGCTGACATAGCTTTATTTCAACAAGAACAAGAAAACAAAGTTTCAAAGATGAGTGAGAGCTCCATGTCAGAAACCACCATTTTCCTGAAAATGCTGGAAAAAGGGATTTCAGCTGATACCCTGTGGCACTCTTGAGGCTGGGCTGACAATACCATCTCTCAGCTGGTCTCCAAAGCAAGCCAGGAGCTACTGTTCTCCTATTTTTGTTGTGCATCTGAGCATGCATTGATGAACACTGTCTCCCTTGTACCTCCCAATTCCTCTCAGGTCTGGAGTCTTTTCTTCATCCTCCTCCCTCCCACAGAGTTTACCATGTGAGAGTTACTGTTTGCTGTCACCTCTCATTTCATTGCTGAAATCAGTCAAAAACTCCTTCAAACCAATGTAGAATTAAGAATCAGACAGTCTGTGTTACAGTGCTGGCTGAACAAGGGTGCTCCACCAAAACCGTGCATTCGGAGTACAGAAAAGCTCCTGCTTTTATCCTGTATTTTACATACATATTCCTTGATTTCCCTGGAGTAAACATTTGTATGATAATCCTTTCCCTGAATCATTAAAACAGGTTCCCTCCCCTCTGCACAAACATTCTTCTGCCCCAGGGATCCCTCTGGTGCTCATAGACCCCAGAGTTGCCACTGGATGAACTGGTGTTACCTCCCAAATATGGAGCAGTGTTAGCACACCCAGGTCACAGTTTTGCACATCTTCCTGGTTAATATTTAATGATCCTACAAAATAAGCTTTGTGGGGTTCCATAGGCCGTGTTTCTGCAAGATAACAATTGTGTTTTCCCACCGGCTGAGCAAATAGTTTTTCATCCAGTAATCATTTCAGCCCAAACCTACAACTGGTCCGTGATGAACAAGAGGAATTAGCCCTCCTTTTAGCAGACCATGTATTAGTATCAAATATTATGGCCTTCATCAGAGCTTTTCCAGGAGGGATCTGCTGTGCCCTGAGGCCCTTCTCTCAGGTTCCCAAAATTAATTCACAGGTGTCTTGTGGAGCATGGAGTTTAAAAATTAGGAACCTAAAAGCTATTGAATCCTGGCAGTTAAATTTCATTTCATATAAGGATTGGCATTTAATGCCACCACTAAAGAAATGCTCACTTCTCTCAAGAGTTTTGAAGTAGTTTTTCTTCCCTGTTCATATCTTTGTCTGTTAGAAATTACTCCCTATAAAGTTGTAATATTTCTCTCCCCTTTGATATAAAAATCTATTTGTAGCATATAAAATACAGAGTTTCATTATGAGACATTTTTAAGTCTGTGGAAGAGCTGTCATCAGAACAACATTACCCGTTCCAGCATCCCAGGCCAAGATAATCACAGGTGGAAGAGAGTAAGTCTCTGTTTTGAGGAATAAAAAGTTGTGGCAGAGGTCATTATCAGAGCTTTACACTTATATTTGCATCATATCTGTGCTTTGCTGTGCTTCACATCAGACCATTTCTTCTGTTAGTGGAGACCTCATTTGCTGCAGTGTGACCTCAGCTGTGGTATTTTTGTGCCAGGCCGAGTTTTGGTGTCCCTGGTTTGGTTACTCCAGCCTTCCCCTGTTTACACTCATTGTTCTGAAAGCACAAAGGTGAGAAATCCATCTAGAAAAAGAGGACAATTGTAATTCTTAGGGAAACCAGATAAATAGTCTTTCAGATAATCCCCATCACAGATTAACTACAGCTTAAGTCAGAAGGGATCACAGCAGTAGTAGAATGTCTCCCCAGTGTTGTTTCTTGAGCCAGGAAGACTCTCTTTTCTCTTAAAAGAGGAGATATAAGCCAGAGGGAGTTAACAGCTCCTACCCTGGTGCTCATGTGTGCATGTGTGTCATAATATTTTGGTGCAAAAGACTTTGAAACCATATATTCATAGGGAAGATTTTTTTAAAAAATATTTCACCTCTCTTTAAAGTGGATCTGAGAAGATCCAGTTTTCTGCTGTTGCTCAAAAGAAAGGCAGCAATATCTTTATTTTGATATTTCACTTTGATATTCCAAAAATTCAATTGCTTAATCCTTTCAACCTGGCTGCAATGAACAAGGCTGCCTCATTTTGCAGCACAGAAGTGATTGTTGGCTTCTGGTAGAGAGCTAGGAATGGGCAGAGAGCAACTACCCCAAAAGCCTCCAGTTGTACAGGTGTGGATTTTCTTTTTCTCTAATCCTACCTTCTCCCTTTGCACACACTTGAAGACAATGTGTGTGACTGACTTGATATTAGTTTCAAAAGTTGACACTGGGATCTTGTTGCTGGAAAAAGGCAGAAAGTTAGGAAAGGAGACAAACTGCCCTGACAAATATTCCAGGGGAAGTGCAATGTCCCCCATCTGTTCCCTCCTCAGTTCTTGGGGTCAGGTGCCATGTAACAGTGTTTGGCTTTTAGACACGTAATTTTTATTGCCACCGGTGATGTCCCTTAATTCAAGATACTTCAGTTCTTACACTCTGGCATCCAATTTGTAATGTACCACCTGCTTAAAGGGTTTTACTTCTCTTGGTCCTTCCTGGAAGAGATCCCTCTGAAGGAGTGTGTGCAGAGCCAACAGAGAAGCCAGAACCCTTCTGCTCATCCTTCACCTCCAGGCCCATCTCCTGCCCTGGGTTCCTGGTAGCCCAGGAGCACTGCTGTGCTGGAGGATGTGTCCACATCAGCTGTGGCCCAGCATTCAGTGCCAGCTGCCCTGGTCAAGGATGGCAGCACATGCAGTGTCCTTTTGTTGTATTCCTATTGGATTCCTGCGAGGGAGGGATGCTGCAGGAAAGGAATGAAGTGTGAGCATCAACCAAAAGGAAACATTTAGTAAGAAAGGACCTTTTAAAAGGCCTGCTTGGATTGCTCAGTTTTCATAATGTTTTTAATTTTTGGGTGTCGCTCTGTTCCTTATCTTCATCCCAGCAACAAGAATGGTCACTGTTTCTTGTCCTGGGAAGGATAAAACGGGGCTCCTGCTGCTAGGAGACACGTTCTCTGGTGTGCACCTCACTCTACAGCCAGAGGTGTTCTGTGCAATGCACAAGAAGTCTGTGCAGAAACATAAAGGTAAAAGCAGCACCGATAAAGTCAGCCAAGGCTTTTTCCAGTAAGTTTTCTCTGAGTACTTGGAAGAAACATGCAGGAGAACTTCATGGCCTGGATACCTTGGTGATGTCTTTCCTTAGGCTCTATATTTCTGTGTCCTGAGGCAGGAGAGAGTGGGAAACAGCTTATTCAACGTTAAACTTATCACCATTTTCTCTGGAATTGTCATTAATTTTTATCAATTCTCTTCATATCTGTTACCTATGTGAGAAATCTTCACTCCTAAAAACTTTTTGATTTCTTTTGTGAGACAGTTTAAGCAACTGTGATTCAAAATGACTGTAATGCACCAGTAACAGGAGTTTTTTGTTGAGTGTGCTTTTGATTTCCCAAAGAGAATTAGCTCTTGGCCTTGAATTTGCTAATATATGTGCCAGGCATTAGAGAGCATTTTTACTAGTTGAACCAACATAACTTGCATGGGAAAAGAGAACTTCATGCCAGGAGCAGTGCTGTGGAAGGATTTGGGGCTCAAGAATGGGTTGAAAAATCCAATGGATGTGTGCATTAAATTACTGGACGCAATGTGCACCTGTGCTCTGGGCCCTGATAGAGACAGGGCTGTTGGGCTGTGGTTGTTCATTGATACCACATTTGCCTCTCTCCTGTGTTGGTCTGCTTTTGATCTGTCTGCTGTGTTTGGAGACACAGAATCCCAGAATCCCAGAATGAACTTGGCTGGAAAAGACCTTTGAGATCACCAAGTGCAACCTATGACCTAACACCTCCTCATCAATTAAACCATGGCACTGAGTGCCACGTCCAGTCCTGTTTTCATCATGTCCAGGGACGGTGACTCCACCACCTCCCTNGTGACTGCCCTGCTCCTGCTGGCCACGCTGTTCCTGAGCCAGGCCAGGTGCCACTGGCCTTCTGGGCCACCTGGGCACAGCTGCCTCGTGTCCAGCTGCTGGCCACCAGTGCCCCCAGGTCCCTCTGTGCCCGGCCACTGTGCAGCCACCCTGTCCCCAGCCTGTGGCACTGCAGGGGTTCTTGTGGCCAAAGTGCAGGACCCGGCCCTGGGACTTGTTCAACTTCATCCCGTTGGACTCTGCCCACCCATCCAACCGTTCCAGGTCTCCCTGCAGAGCCCTCCCACCTCCCAGCAGATGGACACACGCTCCCAGCTTGGTGTCACCTGCAAATTTGCTGATGCTGGGCTCAATCCCCTCATCCAGATCATCAGCGAAGATATTAAACAGGACTGGCTCCAGCTCAGACCCCTGGGGGACACCATCAGTGACCACTGGAGCTTGCAGCCACTGCAGCTCCCAAGCCCACTCTGATATCCATGGGCACAGTGAGGATCTGCCACAGTTGCTCCAGTGCTGGACTGACCACTTGCAAAAACGATGCTCTGTAAAGTGCCCTTACTTCTGCAATTCTTGGTGGATTCTGAGGCAGCCAGTCAACTGTATGTCTGATAATGTCCTTCCTGAAGGCTGCACTGATTGCCATAGCCATGGGGCCACATCCTTTGCTCCTTCCTCTCTGCTTTTCTAGTGTTTTTTTTTGGCTGTGCCAGAGAAGTTGTAGAAAGGAGCTGTTGGGGTTTGCCTATACATATTTCTGTTTGAAAATCTGGGTAGTCTGGAAATAAATCTGGTATATATTCAACTTTGTAGCAAATGAGGACATGGACACTCTTGCTTCTTCTTGCAAAGAGAATAGTTTATTACCATCATGCAAGGCCTTACACACTGTACCACTATGTTAGGCTTTTATACTGGCTGAAAAATACTCTGGCTAAAATTATACTTGTTAACATTCTTGTTAAGTAAACAAATACACACTGACCACGTGCCACATTGTCTGTGTTGCTGTCCACACTCTCCTTTGACCGATTAGCACTTTGATCAGGCGTTGTCCACAGGAAGATTATGTAACTTGTTCTTGTCTTCATGTTGGCTGTTCATTTCCCAAAGTGCTTTTCGTCAGTCAGTGAACAAAAGTGAACAAAGGCCCTTCATTTATTCTGTAAGACTTTTTATTTTTGTCTCCCATGCAGCTTGGATTTATTCATCTGGGTCTCTGCCACTGAAGTGGAGCAATATCGGTCTGAGGAAGGAGCAGTGGGATATATGATGGCTGAGTGCCATATGACATGGCCATAATCCATGCTGAAATATGGCTCATTTCTTAAGAAACAGAGAATTGAGTGCAATTAGCTATGGTGTTAGTGAAGCCAAATATATTGAGTTCACTCATTCATTCTAATTTAAATTTTGACTTGCCTGTAAAAGCCTTCAAAGTGGTACATGAATTTTGGTGGCAACATGTTGTCACTCTGTTTGCAACCTTCCCTTCATTGTGAAGAGAGGTACATACCCAGCACAGGCTGCTGTGAAACTGCTGCATCTCCAGCTTTGTATGGAAAAGAAGATCAGGGAGCAGAAACTATGTCTGAGTTGTCAGCAATATAAAGCAAAGTCAAAATTCTGTCTGTGTCCCAGGCTGCCATGACCCTAATGTGTCTAGCTGATATGAATAAACATGCTCACATTCCCTAATGGTCATGCATCAGAATTAAAAGCATCCCCAAATGACCTTAATAATGAAACCTCTAGTAAATGTCTGTAATCTCACCTGGGAAATTGTGTGCAAATAGATGTGGAGGCACACAGTATTTTACTGACCTGCTGCACCAAAACACCTCTGTCTCCAGTGTGATTAAACAGGTCAGTGAATTCACCTTGCAGCAGGTGCTGGGACTTCTCCAACTCCAATAACTGTAGCAAAGCCTTCAGAAAGAAAAGGAGAAAATATGTTTTGTGTGTCTGGCTGCACTGGGAAGTGCTAAAAGATGATGAGTGTTCTCTTTGTATGAGTGTGCATTTGTATGAATGATAAGCTGAGAGCTGTCTAATGTAACAGTCATGAAGATGATGAATGTGTGGTGCTGTGCTGGGCATGGCTGAGTGTGAGGACTTTGTGTGTAGATCTTAATTCATAGTCCAATTTGTATGTGTGTAAGTGCTTTCCCTGGAAGGCACACGCTGTCTTTAATGCTCTTTCTTCTGAGGACAGGCAAAGGTGAAGAGTAGATTACATGATCTGGAAAGTCTGTGCTGTTCCTTCCCTGGTGCATCAGTCTGATGAAATCATTCAGCCACGTTTGCAGCTTTATCCCTTTGTCTGCTGTGTTGAGTTGGGCTGTTCTGTCTTCAGGGATGGTTTCCAGCAGATACTGCAAGATAAAAGATCCTGAGGCCATTTCAGCCTTCAAGAGGATATTGAATGGGCATCAAATGCTGCAGGAAGAGGATCTACAAGTTAGCTTGGTGTAGTAGGTTGCCTGTGGCTGGATGCCAGGCACCCACCAAAGCCTCTCTGTCTCTCCCCTCCAGAGCTGGACAGAGGAGACAAAGTACAGCAAAGGGTTCATGAGTTAAGGACTGGGAGAGATCACTCAGCAAATACAATAAAGGCAAAACAGTCTGGAATTAGAGATATTAATTGAATTTATTACCAGCAAAATCAGAGCAGGATAGTGAGAAGTAAAATAATACCTTAAAAACACCTTCCCCCCACCCCTCCCTCCTCCCCAGCTCTACCTCCTACCCCAGTGGTGCAGGGAGTTATGGTCAGCTCATCATATGTTATTTCTACTGCTGCTCAGGGAGGAGAGTTGGAGTCCTTCCCCTGTTACAGTGTGTGGTCCCTCCCACAGGAGACAGTCCTCCATGAACTTCCCCAACTTGAGTCCAACCATGAACTGCTGCAGCTTGGGTCACTCTTTCACTGGGTCAATCCTCCAGCCTGGGTCACAAGTCCTTCCAGCAAACCTGCTCCAGTGGGGGGTCCTCTCTCCATGGGTCCACAGGGCCAGGACCCTGTTCCAGTGTGGGTCTCCCAAGGGGTCACAGCCCCCTTTGGGTACCCCCTTGCTCTGGTGTGGGCTCCTCCATGGGCTGCAAGTGGATCTCTGCACTCCCATGCCCTCCATGGGCTGCAGGAGCACAAATGCCTCACCATGGGCTTCCCCACGGAATCTCAGGGCAATCCTGGCTCTGGAGCAGCTCCTGCCCCTCCTCCTGCCCTGCCCTGGGTATGTGTAGAGCTGTTCTCTCACATATCCTCACCCTGCTCTGTGCTGGACCCAATTACAACTGCTCAATAACTTTTTTTTTCTTCTTAAATCTGTTACCCCTGAGGTGTCACCACCATTCCTGATTGGCCAAGCCTTGGCCAGTGGCGGCTCCGTCCTGGAGCTGGATGGTGTTGGCTTTACTGGACATGGAGAACGCTTCTGGCAGCTGCTCACAGAAGCCACCCCTGTAGCCCCCACATACCAAAACCTGGCCACACAAACCCAATACACTTGAAAATTGTTGTTCTCTACAACTTCCACCAAGACTGCTGGGTTTGTGTTCTTTCAGTGTGCAACAACAGCAGGGTTTGCATGCCTCTGCCTGAGTATCTCAACACCTAAGAATATGGATTGATGTCTGGAATTTACTCATAGCACTTGTCTGTCATGAAAGTAGAAGACAACTCCCCAGCCCGCAGTTGCATGTATGGCAAATATGCTTAATTATGTTTTTGAGTGATCATTGACTGGTTCAATATAAGTTGGAACAATTGCTGTTCACTGGGCCATACTGAAATGAAAAGACCATCAGCAAACACAAACTCTTCCTTCTCTCTTTTTCAAATGCTGCATCAGAATTAAAGAGGGGATAGCAAACTCCATAAACGTATTGTATGAAGTACTGCTATGGCAAGTTGGAATTAGGCCTTCACAGCTACAGAAGTTTAGTTTAGTTAGCAGACATTGAACAGCAACAGCCCTTACAACTTGTTAATTGATCCCTTATCAGTGAAGTGCAGCTGTTGATTCAGTCATTGCTGCTCTGTTTTCCAGCAGAAATTTGAGTATGTCAAGATATGGGAAAATCCAGATAAAGAAGTAAAAGCCACTATAAGCATTTTTGCACAGTAAAAGTTGTTTGTGAATCAATAAAACTGAGTTAGGGTTTGGATGTTCTTCATCTTTGCAATTGTTCTTTGGGAGCCAGTGAGCTGTTTCAACACGCACCAGAAATGGTGTAAAGGCTCCCACTGATTTCCAAACAGACTTTGGATCTTTGGACCTCCAGATGCTTGTTGTGAACTCCTACACACTCCTACATTTTGATCCAAAATCAAAATGGAAGCAGATGTTTGTTCCTAGTGCCATCCTGGCTCTGAAATGCTGCAGAAGGAGAATACATTATTTTTTTAAAAGGAAAAATATTGTGTTTAATTCTCCCTGGTCTGTCACATCTGGTAGGGCTAGAACTGTTACACCTTGGGTTGTTTTTGTCATGTTAACACCAAATCTTCTTCACCTCCATTATCCATGCACCAAAATTATTCCATGTATCAGAGAAGTTTAAGTGAAAAGGTAGGTGTTGTGCAGTAGAAGCAAGAGCAGCAGTGAAATTAATGTGCATTCCTAAATTTCCCAGGAAGCAGCAGGCTTCATGTGATATTGCCTGGAACAATGTTGCTGATGTTCAGTGTTTGGGGCTGAAACGTGAGCCAGTAGGTTGTCATGCAAACATTTAGTAAGGGTCCCAACAAATAATTTGGGTGTGCAGCCATATTTTCCAATATGGCTTTTAAAGAAAGAGATGAAAGTGGCGAGTCTGTGGCATTCAGAATTTGCACACTGCTGCAGAAGGCACTTCGGAGCAATGGAAGGCTCTGGAAAAGGAGCTCCTGCAGCCAGGGGAGCACAGTGCCTTTCTAGGGAGGATGTTACCTCCTGACACTGATGGGCACGACCTTCCCGACTGCAGACAAGCATCCTACAGGCAGGGACCAGCTCACACCTGCACCAGGGAGGGCCCTGAGATGGATACAAAGCACATTTAAGCTCCAGCAGGAACAGGAGCTCAAACATGACCCAATCATGCCATCTTTCATGGTTTCTGCCCAAAACAGCGTTCCTTCATCTCCCTGCCTGCTCCTTTTGCCCTGAGAAACCCAAGTGAGCACCCAGCAGGGCTGATCACCTGGGCAGCCCCGTGGAGGATGAGCAGATCCTGATCCAACAGTCTGAGATGCTTCCTGACAGCACCAAGAGCTTAGCTGACACCCACCTGTTCCAGGCAGTGCAGATGGCACACTGCACCCTTTCTCCATGCTGTTTGGATCATGGCTGGTTTTATTTCTGCCTAAAATACTTGAAAGAAATAATCCCCATCATGGGCTAAATGCTGTGTGACATTTGAAAGCTTCAGCTGACGGCGCTGATTAGAAAGGGAGGCACTAAGAGAGCGTTTCAGCCTGCAAGAGTGGAAGGTGTGGAGAAATAAACTGATTTAAGCCAGATTTAATTTTGCTGCAGGATATGGCTTTGGGCTGTAAGTTTAATGATGAAGTACATTGTTACTCATTTCGCAAACTTTTGGGAAATGGGACCATGAGCCATTGATACTTAAATATAAACTTCTGATGTAATAGCTTCCAATAACTTCCACCTAATAATGAGAGAATAGCCCTGTTTGGTCTTTCTTTTCTTACACCATTACAACTGCTTCTAGCTTCAAGAAAGGCAGAAAGTCTGGATCTTATCAGCAATTAGTTGTCACTGTAACTAGTACAGTTACTAGTAACTACATTTACAAGCAGTAACTATAAATGCAATTTTTTCCTTCTAATTCCTACTCTCTGCTGTAGGAGAGGCTAAAATCTTATCCCATCAAGCAGCAGTATGTCAGTGAGTACAGATGGTGGAGTTAAGAGGACAAACTACTAGCTTACAAGTCTCTTAGGCAGCAGTAAGGCAGCAGTCAGGCAGCAGTAAGGCTTTTTCTGTGTTTCTGTACAACTTAGCATAGTAAGGGCTTGCTTCTCCTTGCAGTTTCTAGGCACTCTAGAAACATATTTTTTAAAAGTGCTGCTAGTATGATCTGCTCATGCTCTAACAGCAGTGGTGCCATTTTGGAACTCTTCTTCCATTTATACACAACTCTTACTTTGAAGGAGGGAAATAATATATATGGATGAGTTAGAATTTGTGGAGCAGAGAAAATAGAACATAGCCACTTGAAAAGTCTGAATAACCTTATTTTGCAGAATAATTAAGAGCCTTC
Source organism: Rhipidura dahli (assembly GCA_013399225.1). Lineage (NCBI taxonomy): Eukaryota > Metazoa > Chordata > Aves > Passeriformes > Rhipiduridae > Rhipidura > Rhipidura dahli. The sequence continues at coordinate 110,516 of VXAC01001163.1, forward strand.
CTGGGGCTTTTTGTGTGCTTATTTTGAGCCAGTCCAATTAGAAGGCACATCTAGAAAATGCAAGCACACCTGAGCTGTGGCTCAGGTAATGTCATTTATGTAAAAGCAAGACAGAAAATAACTAGTAAAGCTGGCTGGAATGGTTTAGGGCTCTTGGATTTCTCTGCAAACACTGTGCGGAGCTTGTGCTGGAGATGATTGATAGCTCTAGCCTGGAGGAGGCTGTCAGGCTTGTTACCAGCTCATGAGTATTTTATCCTCATGGCCAAGCGTGGAAGGGTGTTGGGAGCTGCTGCCTGTCATTCTCACCTCCCTACATGTTCACAGGACAAGCACAAGGAGCTGAGGTTTTTTCTGGACCTCTTCCCTTCAGTTGTACAAAATTCTGTCCTTGGGATGATGGATTTTCCTACAGCCTTCACCTGGGTGTGGGCAGACTGTTGGGGCTGTACTGGGTCTGAGCACTCCCTCAAAAACAAGGGGTTTAATTACATTGAAGCGTGGGAAAGGGAGAAAAATACAACAGTGGGAAAAGCTGTGAACTCTTGTACCTCTCTGCCTTTGAAGCTGAGAGTGTGAGGCAACAGCCTTGTAATAAGAGCTAATCTGAAACCATGAATATATGGATCAAATTAGCTTAAGGATTTCTTATATGAAGGGGAGCTGATGTGGCATTCATAGCTGTCCCCCTGCTACCAGCCCTTGGAATACATCATGAGGCTCCTACAGAAAATCTTAGAAGATGAAGGTGAATTTCTGTGCTTTTCCAAACAATGAGCAAGCAAATTACCCAGACTCCTGTCATGTTTACTGGAGGAGCAGGAGCTCCCAGTGCTCTCCCATGCATATGATATTATCAGAGGAACAAACCAGATCACTCTGCTCCTGATGATTAAAAGAAAGCCTTGCAAGGCAGTGCTTGGAGACTATGCAGTAATGGCTTTGCATGTGGGAACACACACTGGAATCACAGCAATAATACAGCTTGATTGCAGCACTGGAACTTGATTGGATTTGCCACCATGGGGTGCTTTTGGAGGCAAAATAAAAGAGAAAAAATGTTGAAAACATACAGCTACAAAACAAGAAAGCACAATAAATGAGGTTGTAACATGTTCTCATGTAAATTCAGTGCAGTGTTTCAAAGTGAATTAACAAAAACACCTTCTAAGTCGGGGAATAAAATTGAAGTGATACCAGGTTGTCCTGAGGAAAACTAAAGTGAAAAATAGAAAGAGAAGAGTCTTGGGGACTCTGCTGCTGCAATGCACAGTGGGGGGACTGGCCAGCAGGGTTTAATGTCAGATCAAATTAAAGCTGTGAGTTTCTGCACCATTTTTCTGTTTTTCCTGTTCCTGTGGCCATCAGAGGAAAGTATGCTGTCCTGCTCTGTGTGTGAGAAAACTGCAGTGGGAGCTCCAGGGCCAGAAAAGGGGTGAGGAAGAATAAGTCTGCTTTCATGGCTTGCTGCTGAATGCTCACATGGATGCTTCAGTGGAAATCAAAGTCCTAATTCCCAGGGAACAGCGGTGTGTTTTGCATGAAAATCACTGTGTAAAGTGCATTTGGATGTCCACCTCTTCTATCCCTGCCAGAGAAAAGCTGGGATTTGCTTACTGGCTGTCAAATACTGCAGTGCAGAAGCCCAGGAGTGACTTTCAGGTGTCGAAATAGAATTTTATAACAGCAGAGTTGGAGTTCAGGGTCAAACACCAGAAGAAATGGCTGGGACTTCAGGCACATCTTTCCTTCATGTTTTCTGTTGCTTGGTGCAGTTCTGAATCATGGCTAGTGTGCTGGCCATAGCAATTGTTAGAAGGTTATAAGAAATGTAAATGTTAAAATCAGCACTTGGATTGTGAGGCCCATTCCCGGAGGCTCAAAATAAGGTGGTCCAAACCCAAGGAGCCCCTTTGTAATTCTGGGCCTTCTCCTCTTTCTACCCCAAAGCCACAGCGGGGTGCTGGTTAGTTTGAAGTGGGAATGATTTTTTTAAAGAAAAAAAGTATTGATTTTTCTTGTGGAACAGAAGATCCAGCAGCCACGTTTTGGATTGAATGCTTATCTCTGTTACTGCTCTCAGATGCCCAGTGATCTACAAAGTCTATACTGATTCTCATGAAAGTGAAATTTTTGGGATCCTTTTCTTGCAAAAACAAGAAAGAAGGACGGAGGAGGAGGTCTCTTTTGTCTCAGCATTGATTTGAAGTGGGATGCTTCAAAATTCTTTTATTTCCCCATGGATAGGGAGTTCCATTTTTTCCTCTATTCTAGACAATGAGATTTTCCAAAGCTTTTAGATTTGCTAGGAAGACAAAAGCCCTGAAAGCTTTGAAATGCTTGAATATTACAGCAGCAAGGTCGTAGAAACCTCAGAAGACTTTATATGGTATATGGGATAGCAGCTATTCTCTCACTACTAAAAATAAAAGAAAACAACTAACTTGGTGATAAATGTCTGTGCTTGAAATGAATGTTTCCATCATCACCTTGTGGTTCCATTAGTGGGTTTTGTGAATGTTGTTAATTTATCTGAGTACAGGAAGCTGACTTAAATTTTGTGATACCTGATCATCCTTTTGAATCAGAATGCAGTTAGCCCACCAAAATAGTTTAAATTTTATCTGTCTCTAATAACAAACTGTATCAAACTAGATGAATTTGAAAACCCACTGCTCCCCTTGTAACACCCCTCCCGCTTTCCCTATGCCAGCCTCCTCCTCCTCCTCCTCCATAAAAATGTGCTGTTTAATTTACATTCTGTTTAATCTTTGGGGAGAATTCTTCCTGGAACAAAATGATGCTTGGTGCTGGTTTTGTGAGAGGTCTGTGGATATTTAATTACAAGATAAGGGATCTCATTATGGGGTAGAACACCTACCACTTTAAGACTAAATAATTATGGCTGGAGAATTTGTAGGCTTTTGGCGAGGTACGACTTGATGCTAGTGTTGGAGGAATCACTTCTTGTTCTGGTGTTGTGGTAGCTTCTCAGGAGCAGTGGAGACCCCACAGCCAGCTGGCTCTGGCTGTGTCCTGCAGGATCTCCTCCTCAGGATCTCCTCCCCAGGATCTTATTCTCAGGCTGCTGCCAGGCTTCTCCCCCCGAGCAAACCAAGGCTGTGGTGAAGGCCAGTGTGTCACACAGTGTCCCCAAGACTCAGGACTGATGGGCAGCCAGGCAGCAAAGCAGAGCTGTGAGCACAAGGAACTAAACCTGCTGCAGTGGCAACAACATTCCAAAGCCAAGAATGGACTCTCAACCCATGATTTTATATTTTATTGCTGTCTTTGTCCTTTGCCCCTGAATTAAGAGGTGCACCAGAGAGCTTAGGAAAAATAGTCCTGCCCTAAAGGCGTTGAGTTGAGAGATACTAAATGGCTGTGGAGCTGCTGTTAGAGAATGGTGCTTACATGTAGAAAAGCAATTGTAATTCTGACATTCAGATCCTCAGCTCTGAAGACCTAGCTACTTTAAACCTTGACTTACAAACTCAGTTATCTGTTAAATAAAAATCACTCATGTTCAAAAGTTGAGTGCTGCTTCCTAACCCAGAAAATCAAATTTGTCTTTAAATTATGATGATCCTTATGTTTTAAAGACAATACAGTACTTAAAATTCTGTGTGCAACAACTGAAGCATTTTGAGGAGAAATAGAAAACTTAGAAAAAACAGCAGTATGTTTTGTTTACCACTTTAATTTGTTTGTTGTTCAGTGTGCAGGTTTTTTTTCTCCTTTTAAAATCTTTGCAGTAGGAACAGGATTTGTTCTGCTTCTCTAAAGAGGCATCTTTATTGCAGTTTTTCCCCTGTAGCACTCGTTCATGTGGCAGAGAGAACAATGGCAAATGAGCGAGAAAGAGAAATTTCTCTTCTTTAGAGATAGATTGGATTAGGGAAGGCATTTTCTACCTGAAGTGTGTATTTTCTAGGATGTTTACTAGCAGCAATAACTGTTCTGCCGAGCTCTCTGGAGATCTGGGCATCCATAGGACTGGCAGCAGCAATGCTTTTTCATGGTGATATCACTGCATCGACTGGGAGAAGAGGAAAAACTGAGACGTGAGTGGTAGGGAAGCAACTGGGATCTCTGGGAGATGGCGTTGCTGTTTGAGATCTGCTCCCAGGAGGTGACCAGGCAGTACAGGCATGGGAGATTCACTAGGGTTTCTCTCTGGAGCTTGGCCTCTAACTGAGATTTATTGGCATAGGGAAGTTGCCTAAATAAGGCCTACAAATCTTCAGAGGATTCTGGTCTAAGAGTTTCCCTAAGGATTTGTTTCAGGTTGTTTTCTCTGACTGCCAGCAGTGTTAAGTGTATGTGGCCCTGTACTGAGCTTGGATGGGCACAAAATGCATAGAGAGGACTTTCAAAAAAGTGAAAGCAGAGAGTGGTTTAAAAAGTAATGATTTGTTTGTTATTACTAAACTCATGACTTACTGCTTCCCATTTTAATGGATTTTCAGTTCCAGGACAATTGAAAGGTACAGCCAGAGGCTCAGCAGGTATTTTTGTCACCAAAACGTTTCTTCAGCATGATAGAAGAGCAGTGACTGTTGCTGAAAAGTGTCCTGCACATGGCATAGTGTTTGAACAAGGATTAACTTCCTATGGATTCAGGTTCTGGCACAAAAGAGTATGGTTATGGCTTTTGGTGAGGAAATCTGATATTGTCATGTTTGACTCCACTTGAGTGTTTTAGTCTCAGAGTAATGACCTGTATCTTCTTCCTACATACACTTTGATTAAATTTACTTGCTTTCTCTTTGACGCTTTCCCTTTTTCACTGTAAGAATAGTACTGGTGAGTTCTGTCTTTTACAAATCATTTAAAAACTGATGAAAAGTAAGACAGTGTGCAACCTAAACTCTGTTATGTGCCTTTCCAAGGAAAGCATCCCCGTGGCTCCACTGGCACTGGTGTACCCTGGGCAGAAGGGACAGAGGGCAGGGCCATGGTTTCATTTCCCAGACTGCAGCATCAGGGGAACATCCTACATCCCTGTGCTCATGTTCTGTCATGCTCCCACCTACAGGGACACTTGTGGCCACTGACTGGTTTTTTTTCTCAGTTGAGTAGTATACTGCAAATAATGCTGATTGCATTTTGGTCTATGCTGCTTCCTTGGTCATGGAATTACCAACTGTTTCAGAGGATTTCTAAATATATATTAATTGATGGTTAATTAAAAATAGTATTTAGCACTTTTCAGCAAAGACAGTCATGCTGAATTATTCAAGATTTCATTTTGCATTCTGAACTAGTGAGTGCTCATGTATTAATAATGCTTTATAAGTATTGCTGAATTTCCAGTTACTTCACAGTTTATATTCAGCCCCACAGCAAGCAGAAATTGGGGGAGGAGAGGGAGGGCATTAAAGCAGAAGGGCAGCTGTGGCTCATGGTATTGCCCTGTTACCAGGTGAGATATTTCTCATTAAATATTCACAGGAGAGACCTAATCCCCGAGCCATTGAGGAAGTACCAGGAAGAACAGAGGCTGGCTGAGGATCTCTGAACTCAGCAGGGAGCTTTGCCTCCCAGCAGTGGTCAGTGCCTGTGGGCCCTGGAGCACCCCAGGGGCTTGGAGTGAAAAGGGTGCCTGCTTGTCCTTCCCAGGAGCTATTCATGGCTTTTTGGAAATGGGCTGGGATGGACCAAAAGTTTTCACTTCGTGAAATGCAGTCAGAAGTATTTCCATTTTTTATGCTTGCTGGGAAAACTGATTATGTTAGCAATCAAAATCTCTGTGAGGAGTAGGGGTGGCTGGGGGGAAATAAAGCCTTGGATCTGCTGCTCAGACTTCTCTCCGGTGAGGCTCTCCAAGACACAGGTAACTCCTTGTAGCATTTAAATATTGGCATGTTCTTGGCTTTCCCTTACATATCTGTCTAATGGGCAGATGGCCATGGATTTGTGTTCTTTCCCAAGCAATCCCTGTGGGTTTTCTGCAGGAGAAGTCAGCAGAAAAACAGCGTGTAGTAATCCCTTCAGCCAGTTTGAACAGGAAGACTTCTTTTATTGCCATGACAGGTTCACTGAGTGATCAGTTGAGAACTCCTTCAAAAATTAAAACCCACTATTAAAATCTTTTAGGCTGCTGTAAGACTGAGTGTACATAGCCCTCATGTGCTGAAATAGAACTTAGTGCTGGTCTAAATAACAGAAAGAAAAATGTCACCTTTAAATACTTGTTCACCAGACCCAAGGGTGTAAGTTAATTCAATACATTGTGTGTAAATATAACATGTACAGTGTTAGAACCTGGGAGAGAATATTTTCCAGATGCACAGTGGTTCAGCTTGAAAACTAATTGGGTGGAAAGCACCTCATTTTTCCCTAGGAAATGATCAACACTCTTGTCCTTTCCATATGAAGAGCATATGCCTCGCATCTCATGGAGATGTAACACAGTTTGTGGGTTAGACCTATATCCAACTCTGAATTTTTAGATTTTTTTGGGATAAGAGAAAGCCTGAACAGTAACACTGGATGTGCACAGAAGTCACAATCCTTCTTCACAGAAGTCCCAGTGACAGGAATTTTTCTTGCTTTTTTAGGGGCTGTGTTGGCCCCTGGTTTATTTCTGAGTGTGGCACTATGCATTGATATTGAGTTATGGTTCTCTACATGACCAGAGATTTGGTTTAAGCACTTTTCCTCCCACCTGTACTTGCCATGATTTATGGCTGGGATCAGAGAAGGCTGCTATGCTGCCACTCTGGGCTGAGCGACTGCTGGCCGTTTCAGGCTTCTCTGGCAAAGGACTGAAGGTTTTGCTAATAGAGTTGGCAGTGCTCCAGCCTGTAGGCCTCCAGAATGTGTTCTGCAAGAAGTTTTCTTAATGAGGAAAATTAGTGTGGATTGAAGGGAAAGAAAGTAATCTAACCAGAATTGTAGAGGAGACACACTGGGCTTTGTGTTTGAGCAGAATCACCAGTACAGCCATGAAACTCTATAAATGAGCTGCTTTTCAGCAGGTTGAGATATGTTTGTGTCACTGTGCCCTGGAAAGGCCTGCAGCACTGTCTAAATTAAACAGCTCTGTGGCTTTTCAGCTTTGTGGTCTTTTGGAGAATTAGCTGGAGATGCTGTCCTTTCCAAGGAAATTTCTCCTGAGGCTTGGCGTCTGCCCATGCATGCAGCCCCACATGGCCCCACATACACACAAACCCTGGTTTTGTCTTCTCTGTTCCTGGGTAAATACAGCCCAGGAACCAAGGTGATATGGGATAAATGCACAGCCACAGACTGCAGAACTCAAGATACCCAAATGTCTTCAATTAGGACCTGAATGTAGAGGCTGATGACCTGTGGCTCATAACTCACATGGAGTTTGTAAGCAATTAAAATCAGTCAGTTGTCCACTGTCCAGATTTCTTCTGGACTCCCTGGAGTTCTTCCCTGGCATTCAGGGAGACAAGCATCATGCTGATGAATGATACAAACAAAAGGAGAAGAGCCCTCAAGAGCCTCCAGCCACCCTCTTTGTGAGGAAGATGATGTGTGACTTCATCTGCCGTGGACTGATATCCTCTGTGTGAACTCTTCCTCTCTGCCTTGTGAGACACCTCCTCTTCCCAAGATAAACTGTGGGAAAAGATCCTGTCCAGGAAACACCATAGGCCTGTAGATGTGTGGGAACTCACTCATGTCTCAAGCTGGGTTTCTGGATGGAGAAAAGCTTTGTCCTGACATTGGTTGTGGAAATGGTGAGAGTAATAGGTGTGAGAGGGTCAAAAAGTTTGGGCATTTGTTTAAGAGAGGTCCAGGCAAACTCTTAAAGCTGCTTGCTCTGGACTTCATTTCATATGTGTATATATATAGATAGATAGATAGAGAGATAGAGAGATAGATAGAGAGATAGATAGATAGATAGATGCCTTCCTGCATACATTTATGCATTTGTGACTACACACATGTGCATGCACTGACTAGAAAAAAAAGGCTGGGGAAAGAGCAACCTCCAAAAACTCCAAGGGACTGATAAGTAGTGGTACTGCTTTTAATGAAAATTAAAGTGCTGGATGTTTGTGGAAGCCAGTAATAAGACAAGGCTACCTAACTCCACTGTTAGAGAGCACATCACACAGAATAGCACCAAAAAATGCCAGACCAAATTTGAAAGAAGACACTTTTCAGTGTCTTAAACAGGGCATAGTCCTCTAAACTTTGAGTAGGACTCTGGGCTACAGGACTATTTTACTTTGTTTTTCATTGGAAAATGGTTAATTTTCCTATTATAATTAAGGATGGTCCCCACCATCATTGTGTCATGCATATTCTAGGCTGTTAAATTTACTAATTCCAAGATTAATTGTTATAGACTAACTTGAAGTGTTTAGATCTTGCTGACATCTTCATTTGGACAGAAAAAATACCATGCATATAAACTGTATGTTGACATTTCTTTTTCAAGGGTAGTTACCTAGCTATTGATAGCTTGCAGAGTGAAGACGCATCAGAAATAATCACTTCCAGTTTTCATTTGTTGAAGTTAAATAGCCTGAACAGGGAAAAACTTGTTCACGCTCTTTAATATTCATATTATTGCAGTGTGAAAAGTCAACATATAAATATGAGGAAACTGAAAATAAATCAAGAGGATAACATATTTGAAAACTAAGGAATGATTTCTAGAGAAGACGACATAACCTTCCAAGAGAAGGTTAACTACTCTAAAAAACTCATACCTTGTAAATTAATCAAATAAAATCTCATATGTTCTGAAAATACATTCTGGACATTGTGATTCAACAAGACTGTGGAACTTCTCTATTTCTACAGATGATCTATGAGGACAGTCTAAAATTTGGCATAGCCAGAAACTGAACAAATTTGTGATGGAAGATGTTTGATCTTTATTGGTATTGTTATTCATCAGAGTGACCTTGATGAACAGCCCTTGTGATGAGCATGATACCTTCCATTTTCCTGTCCCTTGTCACTACTTCCCAAGAATCTTCTGCCTTTTGTTGCTTTTTATTTCTTGTATTCAGTGTTCATTATTCTCCTATTTTAAAATCAAACTCCTGCTTTATTAGACCATCATTAACCTTCCTGACAAACAGCTCTCCCCTGGCAGTACAGACTCATTCCAAGCAGGAGTGACCAAGGCAACATCCAAGGGAAGGTAATTGGAGTAGGTTTCAGTAGGCTTTATATATAACTGATTTTCCACAGAGATGGAAAATTAATAACTTTGTCTCTAAGAGGTAAAAATTACCCATTTAAGTTAAAGGTAATTATTATACTACACATCTGAGCCGCCAGATGTCCTGCGGGAAAAACTAAATGCCATTATAGTATGCTAATCATGACTGGTAGCTCGTGGGTATGGACTTCCTACTGTGAGCTGAACACTTCAGGCACGGCATAATTGGAAAATGGCTCCTTTGTTTCCCACTTTGTATGGTAGCAAAATCCCCCAAGCTTGTTGTGGTGTGTGGGAGAGGCTTCAGATAACACTGAAGACTTTGTAAATTGGGTTCTGGTCAGTACTCATGAGAGGTGTATCTCAGGGTTTTTTCCAAACTCATTGTTTTTCCCTGAATAGGGAATTCCTTTCCACTGATTATCTTTTGAACACATGGCATGAGGAACTAGGAACTTGTGTTTAGAAATAGTGGTTTTGGTGGCAGTTCTTGAAGACACTTGGAAGAACAAGGTGCCCATGTGGCGATGAATGCTAATGAACAAATGGACTCCCAATTGTCTCAGACTCTGTAGAAATAGATAATAATAATCCTCTCTGTAGAAAACAATTTCTCTGTAATCCCTTTTGCATAAAGACCACCACACTGGTATTTAGTTTGCAATGATCTGGGTGAACCTCAAATGCCTGGGGAAATATGTGGAGTTTCTGGGTCATTTGTCTGGATTAACCAGACTTTCAGCCTTTTAATAGGTTCTTGACATTTCACTGTATGAAAGATCATTTAAAGGTACTATATAGAACTGTGCTTTTTAAACACAGACTGGTTTTTGCATCTAAATATCAGAGAAATTTTCTATAGAGCTGCAGGCTCAAGTTCTCCTTCCTTTTCAAACAAACCAAAATCCTCCCAACTTGCAACTGTTCCTGTTGGGTGCTGAGAGATACAAGTTCAGGGATGGCTCTTTGTCACTTTTACATCAGCATGGGGGGTCAGGCATCACTCTTCTATTCCCTGTCTCAGTACCTTGTGAGAACCGAGCAACCTACTCACCTTGGGCATGCAGAGAGATGTCAGGAATAAGGAATTTCTTACATATTGGAAATGCTGTGAGAGTTAAGAACAAGGAGATACTCCAGCAGGAATGGCATTGGAAGGCATGGCAGGAATAGGGAAGGCTTTCTCCTTGCCTGCTTTTTTTTTTTTTGTCTGAGAATTTAGTTTTGAAATCTCATCCTTGGTCAGTATCTGCTAGCTCACTCAGGATTCTACCTCTTACACCAGACAGCCTGGATCTTGTCCCTGAATGTCACAGTCCTCAACTGAAAGACTAAATCCAAATGTCTTTGAGCTTAGCTTGTATCTCCCAGGGTTTCAGGAATGGGCAGCTTTTCTCTAAACTGCCTGTCTGCTTTTGTGATGTTTGCTTTTTTTTTTAAAAAAAAAGTTGTCTATGTCAATATTTTTGCTAACCAGAATAATCTGTGTACAGTATGAAGACAACCTAAGCACTAAGCCAAAGGGATCTGCCACGGACTTTATTTAGCATATACCTGGATTCCAAGCACTACATTAGGAATGTGTTATAAATACTTTGCCAACTAGCTGTTTAAGACAATTGTAGTGTCTTTGCTGTGTAAGAAGCACAGAGGGTTTACATAAATAATAGAGAGCCTGTCAGCCTTTACAAGAGTCCTGTGGTGCCTGGATGTAAAGTCTTTCTGAGAGTGCTGAGTGAACGTGTTACTCTCTCTCTTAAGTTCCTCCCTCTCACTAAAGGAAAATCTCATTGTAAAGTGACCTTCTGTCCAGGTGGATAAATGTTCATTGAAACTGTGTTTCAGGCTCTTTATCCTCTAATTAGAAGCTCTCAGGAAGGTCAGAAAGTCTTTCTGTGGCTGAAATCTATGTGGAAGTAGTAGGGAAAGGAAGACCCTTCTTTTTTCTGTTTGGTGAAACTTTTTGCACCTTGTCACAAGCTGACACATCCTACAATAAGATTTTCAGAAACATCCTTGTATCATTCAAATGTCTTGTGAGGTATAGCTGACACTTGTTTTAAAAAAGCTGTTTTAGGAGCAGAAAGCATATCCATTCACTTCCCTGACACTGAAGCCTCTCTCTGAAGGCAGGCTGGAGTAGCAGCTCCTGCTTGGGCTAGGAGAAATGTCTTTTGCTGCTGATCTGTACTTCAAGCTTTTCCACAAAAATGAGAAACTTTACTGAAACATACTTTTTTCTAAAATCTTATTGCTTAGGCAGCATCATCCTGTGCCTTTAGAAATGTGCTGTTGGCAAGCTGTTTGTGGCAAAAGGGCAACTTACGATGTTGCTGTTGTGAAATGTCTCACCCATCATCACCAGTAACTGAACCACAGAATCACAGAACGTGCTGAGTTGGAAGGGTCGCACCAGGATTATCGGGTCCAACTCCTGGCCCTGCACAGACACCCCAACAATCCTACCCCTTGCCTGAGAGCATTGTCCAAACACTCCTGGAGCTCTGGCAGCCTTGGGACCGTGCCCACTCCCTTGGGGAGCCTGTTCAGTGCCCCACCACCCTCTGGGGGAGAAACCTTTCGCTGACATCCAACCTAAACCTCCCCAGCACCTCCCCAGCACAGTTTCAGTCAGGAGCCAGGTGGCCTATGACCAGTCAGGAGAGTGAAGTGTTCGGTACCTGACCTGCAAGTGCCCCTCAGGAGGATGTTGAAGACCTTAATGAGGTCTGACCTCAGTCTCCTCTTCTAAACTCATGACGAGTTTGTGTGGAACAATGTCATCCCTTCTCAGCATCAGCTTTCCTTTCCCTGGTCACCTCTGGAGCCTCCTTCTCTTCCAGTGTGATTCCTCTTGCTCGAAGATGGCTGACCAGAACTGAGCTCAGAAGCTCTCAATACATCTTTACAGGATGTTTTCATCACTCTGAGATTGAGATCTTTTGCTTTTCCCTTCTCTCCCATTTTGCAAATTTATTTTCCATGCTTCTGTTCCATTAGTTATCCTGGTTTAACCCATGATAACCTTCTTACCATTTCTGATACTTAAAACATGAGATCTGTGCAGTATTTGAGCCAGGGTTATATTATCTTTATTCTTAGCTCAGTCTGCATCATCGGTGGTCCTGTTTCATTTTTTTTTTTTTTTTTGTGTGACGTGGCCTATTTGTTATAAACTGAGAAGAAGCCCTTTGCCTTGCAGAAAACATGATGGCCTTTTTATCTTATGGGAAAGGGAAGGGGTGGTAGTGATGTGGTTTTGGCACTGTTTCCATCCCTCACTTTCTGGCTTGGAGAGAATCACATGAACTGTGCAGCATTTGACCTACCCCCCACCAGCTGTGACAAGGAGCTGCAGTGAATACCTGAGACTGACTGGATAATACGTAGTTACATCTTTGCAAAGTGGAAGCAATTCACCTTTGGTGCTCTATTTTCCTAGGTGTGAAGTCTCAACGAATCAGAGACAGCAGGGAATTGCATTCACTATTTGTAGCAACTACCACTTTAAAAACACTTTACTACTACAATCATTCTCCGCTTTTTTATTTGTCAGGGACATTATCCTGGAAATGGTGACTTTTTTTTGCCTTTGACTGCCACTTCATGTCACTTCTTTATCTGTCCAAATAAATACTTCAGTATCCTGAACTAATGCCAATATCTTAAAAAGAGAGCTCTTCCTCTCCTCTGCTGTTCAGTGAAACACAAAAAACATTCCCTGTTACTGGAACCTCTCCTCACTAAGGGGAAAAAAAATGAGAATTCTCATAGACAGTCAGAAGTAATAAAGGAACATTTGCTAGGTAAATCATAATTCATTTTTATTCATCCAGTTGAAATTATCACCATAGTTTTGATAAAGAAATGTATTCTTGTCTCACTTTATCTAGCTGAAGTACTGTATATTTTGATGGATTTAAATAGCTTTCATTGCATCTTATGAGCATCTGCTTTTTAATAAGGCAGACAAAATAATTGATAAGGACATTTTTGCTTTTTGTTTACACCAGTCTTCATGTCATAATGGGAAATTATGTTGCAGAGGTATTTCTATTCTAAAAATGTTAATTTTGCAGGGATAATGTTACTTGAACACTGCATCTGATAACTACACTGCCAGTGATGTTAACACTAAGTTGAGAAAAAGCCTCATTTTACAACATGAAGAGTTGAAAAATGTTTTCTCTCCTGTTTGTTTCCCTACTGTGTGAATTCCCAGTAAAAACTGATATCTCTTAGAAGATGCCAGTGCTGGGTTAATGGCTGGACTTGATCTTAGAGGTCTTTTCCAGCCTTACTCATTCCATTCTTTTCATGGCCGTTTCGGGGGACAGCTTTTCTACAGTAAAGGTTGCATTAATGCTAAGTGTAATTGTTCTTTTATGTTTTACTCTTTACTGACTAACATGGTCACATTTTTTCCCCAAAAATTAATTGTGGAGATGCCTATTTATTTTACCTGCTTCTTTCCTGTCACTTCTTATCACTGAAAGAATAGTTAAATCATTCATAGAAGGCCAATAAAGTACTTCAATGCAACTTCAAAGAGTTGAACACACATGAATTAAATTGGCAGGAAGTTTTTAGTGAGAGGCTGGGATAAAACAGCTTACATTGCTCAGCTTATGGAGAGAAAAAGACTGATCTGACTTGTCCCTGTGGTTTGAAGTGAGGGTCAGGAGTCACCTGCAGTCTCTGTGTGGAATAGGGAATGAAGGGTTTGTACCTTGCTTTTGTCAAACTTCGATTCCACTTACGTGGCTGTGGGCAGGTCAGAGCAGCAAGACTTTGCCTCTGATCCAGACCTCCAGAAAGGAGCATGGTCCAGTTGGGCACAAGCTTTCCTCACTGATCCAATCTGCTTTTAAGCCTATGAAGTCACTGAATCTTCAGAGCATTCTGGTCTAAGAGTTTCCCTAAGGATTTGTTTCAGGTTGTTTTCTCTGACTGCCAGCAGTGTTAAGTGTATGTGGCCCTGTACTGAGCTTGGATGGGCACAAAATGCATAGAGAGGACTTTCAAAAAGTTGACATTTTACATGCTGAAGACATATTCTGCATCTTACAAAATCTGCTTCTGCAAATGCTGTGTCCTCAGGTCTCATTGACTAGAATGGGGCATTAAGGGCAGGAGTAATGATGTAGAAATCATTTAGTAAATCTGAGGTGTAATTTTTACAGTCTGTTAGGAATTTCTGCTATCCTGACTTTGTTGGAGTGGAGAGAACTACAGTTCTTGCTTGTATTTTGTGAGAAGTTTTATGTTTTGTACCAGCTTGCTATTAAGGTGTGGATTGTATCAGCCGTGGAAAAGCATGCCATGACAGGGGAGAGAGAGTTGATATAGAGACTAAAAAGTAATCTGTATGAACAAATGGTGGATTGACTGACAGAGACATGAAATTGCATATGTCAGGTTCAGGATGATACCAACCGAAGGGACAAGTATGAGGTATTTCTCATTATTTTCTTAGTATTGTCTTGGGTATATAATTTCTTGGATATTGTACCTGTGTATGGGTGTTTTCTGTCCACTTTCCCTTCTTCCTCAGAATCCCCTGGTGAAAAGACAATTCCCACCTTCCAGCAGAATGAACTCCATGAACGTGCTGGGTACACAGGCTCTGCTGAACTATCTCACGTGGCACTGGGATACAAAGTCAGTGCTCCTCTGGATGACAAGAAACAGTAGAAGGGGAGTAACAACCCAGATAAAAAGCCAGTGTAAAATAGGATGGGGCAAGCTGCAGTCTTCATTGTATCTTGGGGTGGTTTTATGATGACACTCTATTCCCTAACCATCTGCTTGATGCCCAGAAAAGGCTGCTGGAGCTTTAGGGTGAGTCTGGACGAGGGGCAGGAGCCGTGGGGGCTCCCGCGTGGGCTTTGCTCAAAGCCTTCCTCCGGTGTGGTGCAGATCAGCGGCTGCTGTGTTGTTTAGCTAGCTTGGTTTTTTGTTCACTTATGCAAGAAGTTTCCTTTTCCCCCTTTCCCTGGCCTGGAGACACTTCTGTGTCTCAGCAGCTTTTGTTTTTTCCTTGCACTGTTCAGCTTGGTTTCGGTCCAGGATCCGACAATCGCTGGGGGTCGGGGACCTGCAGGGAGCCGCGGGAACCCCTCCCAGCCCCAAACCTTGGGAAAAGCTGAACCAACAGGAGAAAAGACACCAAACCCCACCATCTTCATCTGCTGCAAGGAGGAGACCAACGCCAGAGGTCCAACAGGTTCCCATCTGCTTTGCCGGAGCTCCTGTGGGAGCATTTTTGATCCCTCCCTGAGGCAAAGAGCCAGTGCCATGTTGTTCCCCCCCGCCAGGCACCCAGCCAGTTTGTTTCTTCCCCTGGAATTTTGGGGGTTTTTATTCTGCTGTGGGTGGGTGTGGGGGGTGATGTTCTGATGGTTCAATAGCTAGCATTTATTCATTTTTTTTCTGTGCCATGTGGGCACTTTGCTTGTCAATATACAGTTGGTTTTCTTCGCTTTCACCCACTGGTATTCATTTTTACATTGGCAGAAAAGGGACTGTTGAAGCCCTTTTTCTTTAAGGGAAACACTCATTCCAGAGTGTTTTCTTCTAAACTTGTCTCTAAACAGAGACAAATTGTTTTCACTAACAGGAGAAAATACAAAATGAAAATCAGAAGAAAAATGGAGTGAAACTGCACTGCTGCTGTCCTGAACTACAAAAGCATGTTGGCAAAATATTTAAAAAACTGTAAGAGTGGCTTGCTCCTTAAAAGGGAGTCCTCTAAAATGGGTTTATAATTTAAAATGGAAATACACCGGAGAAAATGCTGAGAAGGGCATGTAAGCCCTATTTCATGACTTGTAATTGTGCTCTTCAGCAATAAATTGCCATTTACCATACTCTTAATGCAAAGTAAAAATAAGCTAATAGAAAAGCATGCGGGAATCTGATTCTGCAAATCGCCAGAAAAATCCATGACCAGGAATACTTCTAACTCTGCTTGAGCCACTGCCTGTCCCTATTTTCATAATCTCCTCTCTGCTTTTGGTGTAGGGTTGATCCTCAGCCTCTCCTTCCCACCCAAAGTAATTTTCAGTCTCTTGCCTGGAGTGTGAAATGCAGCATTTCTAACGTGGCACCAGTGGGTGTCTCTCTCCTCCTCACTCCCATCCCAGTTAGCTGTCTGGAGGTCACCTGGATCTTGCAGATGTGTCTTTGCTGCTCCTCTCAGTGGTTGCTGAAGTGTGTTTGCAGCGTCTTTATGACCCAGTTGCTCTCATGCTCCAGAAGCAGCCAGGAGAAGACTGGTGGTCCTTTTCCCCACTCTCCCCACTCCTCCTTATTCTTTTTTTTTTTTATGCCCTTCAGATACACTGAGTAGAGTATTGCTGTGTGCTGCAGACAGGCAGCTGGTTACTTTTCTAGACCTACATCCCCATTACCTTGTTCCCTTTCCCTTAATACCTACACAAGTATCTGCCCTTTACACATGACATGTGGGAGTATTTTTCTTCCATTTGTTATACCCCATTCTAGAATAAGAGAGATTGTTTGGGGTTCTGGCAATATTTTTGATTTGGACTGAGTGGTGGCTTTTACTCTATACAGTAGCATTGGATGAAATGTCAAAAAAGACTGTTTATTTGCCCTGATAAATATGCATGAGCTGTGATAGACCAATAAATACTGGTGACAGTCAGTTAATGTTTCCATATAGATGGACAGAGTGCTTGCTCTAGCATAGTTCAAGGGAGTGTTGGCCATGCTCATGATTGTAGCTGTCGGGAAATCTATAGTGGTGGCATCCTCAGCAGCTCACATGTAAGGATTATCCTCTTGGTCTTTTGGGGGGTTTTGATGATCAACTGATATTATATATTGCTTGACTCCATCAAAGGAGTTTTTTCTCGGTGTACAACTTGCTATTTTTACTTTTTGATTAGTTGTGTCTGTCGCCCACACAGACCTCAGTATGGCATGGTCTGTACCCTCTGAACAGCTTCTTACTGTGCTCTCTGTGCCATTCTCAGGGGTGAGTTTAAATGTGTGGATGCAGCTCTGTCAGCCCCCCTTTAGCATTCCCTGCTGTGCAAGACAGGAATGCTGCATGTGTGTGGCAGAGCTGCCCAGCTCTGAGAAAACAGCCCCAAAAAACCCCAAAACCTCACAAGAGCACTTGCAGCAGTTTCTGCACCCATCACATGATGCAAAACAGCAATAGCAGATTAAAACCATGAGCTGGATATTGGGCAGTTGCAAATTCACCCCTGTGAGGAGGAGGAGGGCTCAGAGGACTGCCCTTATCAGCAGCAGTCCTTATGGCACATGCCCTGTAGTACATCAGCATGAGGACAGGCTGAGGCACTGCACAGTCTCAGGGGTGCTGATCCCAAAAGCAAGAGATGCATCCCTACCTGGCAGCTGCTTCATGGAAATTATCAGACAGAAATGCTCCTGCCCCATAACAAAACAGACAGCTTACCCCACTTCCATGGAATGGCTGAAATAACCTCAGAATTACTCTTTATGGCTCAGTGATAACAAAGTGCACCACAGTGGCTAGTAAATGATACCTGCTCCTTTATAATCAAAGTCAGTTGTTGGTGTATTCTCACTGTTTCCCTTCTGCTGGGGACATGGGTACCACAGGGAAGCTCACACCACCTTCTGCTATGCTGAAAAATGTTCAGTAACTCCTTGTCTTTGTAAAACACTGATCTGGGATCACTCTTCAATTTTAAATGCCTGGATGGGAAAAATTAAATTTACTTGGATTCTGGTAAATGTTAGAGGAGAAATAATGTAAGAGAAGACTGTAAGGGAAGAAGTAATGTTTTTGCCCTCTGTGAGCTGGCTGGCCAGTGCCTCCAGCAGCTCTTGCTGCACAGGCTGAGCCCCTGCATGGAGGGAGATGTGCCCTTGCAGCTGCCCTGCTGAGCACTGACTCCTGCATCAGCAGCACTCTCAGCAGTGCTATCCTGCCCACCTCTGCTGGCTGCCAAGACAGGATTTGCAATTTGGCATTTACTTTCAGCTCCAAACTGTCTGCTGGCCTTGCAAGAAAAAAATTTCTTAATCCAACAAGTGTTTGTTGGCCCACAGTTTTTTAATCCCATTATGGAATGTGTTTCTGTTCTCCTTTTACCTCTATTTCTGGCAACCTCGTGGTGGCTTCAAAATGACTTTAAAGAAGCTGAAGCTGTTTAGCTTGGCTGACTTGTTCAGCCCTGTAGGACTGCTGAAACACGTTATCCTGCATGAAGTGTTTCACATCTCTGCATGCACTAAAAGGAAATGGCAAGCACCATTCCATCACTGCTAAGGACGTGCTGCTGGGAATGCACATGCAAGATCAAGGGGCCAGGGCTGCCTGCCACTAATCACACTGAAGGAGTCATATTGATTGAGTGCTGAGAAAAAGGATTTGGATGAGTACAGCATCTTAAAGACATTTGCAGTATTGGGGGTGAACATGTATTTGTTATTGTTTGTTTCAGAATAATTCCGTTTTGCTCACCTGAAGAAGATTATGGAGTATTTTATGTCTCCTACTGTTCTTACTGTTCCATAATTGGGAGTAAATAGTCAAGTTTGTGGCAAAGGATTTGCTCTGAAATAACCATTAACTTTAACAGGGAATGTGGGGCTGTTTCTGGTAGACATCTTCCATATAAAAATCTCAGAATATGTCATAAATAAAATTTACGGGAGAATCTCAATAATTTCTTTGATATTATCCTTCTCNGGCACTTTGAGTGCAGATAAATTTATTTACATCAAGAAATGGCAACCCATTTGCTAATGTATTTTCTGTGCATTTTAAAATATGGAATAATTCCATTGTGAGAAGAGACATATCTACAGAAAATATTCAGGCACATGTGCACACATTGCTAATATTGATAAGCAGCTTTCCTTATAATGTGCACTTGCACATGTTGCATTATCTGTAGCATTTTTCTTGTACAAGTGGTGCTGGTAAGCAGAAATTAAAACTTTTATTTTTTCTTAGGGGATTTTACATTTCATAAGCTCATTCTTCTTCAAGAAAAATTGCTAAAGGACTGGCATGCAGAACCTTTTATAACATGAATATTTAACAATTAAAGGTTAAAAGCAGGAAACACATCAAAAGGTGATTGACAAAAAAGTTCTTCAATGTGTTACACACAGGTTGTAACCCTGAGTAGCTCGAAAACAAATGCTATTCCTCTGACTGGAAGTAAATGGGAAGAATGTGCCCTTTCATACCCTACAGGGATGGCGTGACTAACAAAGCCATTTGGAGTCACTGGGCATTTCAAACATTTCTACAAAAGGGAGTTACAGCATTACCATCCTTCCTTCCAGGAACTAATAAAACTGACTGCATGTTAAATCCTCGCACAACTCCTGTGCTCTCAGGAGGAGAACAAAACCATGCTGCTGTCAGGTTTATAAAGGCGGATGTGTTGTTATATGGTGGATAACTCGGGCTCTTGCTGACCTTGCTTACACTGAGGGGCAATATCTTTGCAAGGCTGAACTACTTTTAAATGCTTTCTCCTCTGAGTTAAATATACACACAATTTCCCAGGCAGGCTTCCTAAAGAAGTACTTTATTACATATATTTAATTTCTCAGTGGAAAACCCCATGCTGCAGTCATAGCCCTGTATTTCTTCATGTTATAAAGAGGAATTTCTGTTGTGAAAGACTTGGTACCCAGTCTTTGCTGAAGTCTGTCTGTCAGATGGTGCTTCTCCTTCAAATCACACAGCAAAAACTGGTGGCTTTTTTAAGTGCCACTGCCTTTCTGGGGATTGAAGCTGAAGTTTCCTTTTGGCATATAAAGCTGCAGAAATGAGCATTTATTTTACTATAACACACTGACTGAGTAGCAAAGCCTTCTAGACAGGAATCATGTCAAGTTCATGGCAAACATGGAATGCACTGACATTGTAGAACCTTTTTGAGAAGTTCAAACCATGAAGTCCCACAAACTTTCCTTATCTTTTTCACCTGAATACAGGTGGATATAAGTGATGTCTTCTGGTGCTGTCTTTCCATTTTCCCTGAGCTCTGATTTTTTTCCTCACAGATACTCCAAAGACAGCTCATAACTTCTTCACTTTCTATGTCTTTCCATGCAGTCTCCACTGTCTGTGTGTATCTGCCTCTCACCTCACTTTCAACCTTCTGCATCTCCCTCTTGGCCTTCCTTCCAGCTCCCACTGTCACTGCTTGTTTGAGACCATCCCTAATATACTCTGGGCTGGTTTGGTGTTTTTTCCCTTAGTTGCTTCCATGCCCTAATCTCCCCTTTTCCATCCTTATTTCCACTTGACTGGTATGGCTTTTTTAATCTTGGTCTTCTCACCAGTGTGAACATTTCACCTTAGTCTGTCAATACTGAAAATACACACAGTTGTAATGCTGCTTTGATATTTAAGGAGAGCCTTAAATATAGGTGAGTGTGATTGTGTAGCATCTTCCCTTGTATTTATATGGTGTAGTATAATGCACTAAGGCCACTCAACTATCTAGTCATTAGGAGATAAGTTCTCATACCATGTTAGAGAAATGTTTCTTCTAATTTCAGAAAGTGCAGAGAAGTCAGTATCTTGTAGGCCAGGGCTTACATGTGATCACCTGGTTCCTTCTCCAGCAAAACAATAGAGGAGCAGGGTCACTGTAAACTCTTTAAAGCCCTAAGCCCCTATAGCAGGTCATTTTAGTGTGCTGACCCTTAGGGGAATCATGACAAAGGCATAATTCTGCAATAGAAAAGTATGTGGATGAAGAAGAAACATCTCTATGTATGTACCACAGAATGAAAATGACGTTGTCTTGGCATGACAAAAATACTGGTGAACAGGTTTTAATCATAGTTAAGGGATTGCCATATTCAATAAAGATGTGAAAGCATTTTGGCTGAACTCCAAGGCGAATATTGTATGTTGTCCTAGGTTGCAGTGTATTCAATTATCATCCTCATGAGTTCCTGAAACCAGGTGGGACAGTGTTTCCTGCCTGTTGAGACATTTTTGCAGGAGAACGGACACTGGGATGCACAATCCAGCTTTCCCAGCATTGAATCAAGCTGAATAAAGGATATGCTGTCTTTGATAACACCACGGAGGAGAGAAAAAGAAACAACCCAAGGATGAGAAATAAGGGTGTATTGACTGCAGCACAAAAGAAATATAGTTTAGGAATCACTGAGACAATGGGTTAGTTCAGCAATATGAAAGAAGTATAGTTTAGGAACTGCTGAAACAATAATTTAGTTCAAAAAGGATTGATACGTTATGCTGAAGAAAAGGATGAGAAATGCTGAAAGATGGAGAATAGCAGCCACACCAAGTGTCCAATCAGAAGTTTAGACGCAACATGCTAACAGCAGCAAGCATCCAATCATTAAACTTCTTTTTGACTGAACGATGTTCGAATCATCACATATTCAGAACTGAAAATGCTACATAAGTGTATATTTTGATCATAATAAATGACTTCACATGATCCTATTGATCACTGTATGATGTCCCATTATTTTGCCTCTCCACCTGCCCTCCTCTCTCTGGACTATCTTCTGTTAATGGCCCATCAACACCTTGCCTCACGACTCAGCATCCCATTGTGAGATGCTCCACCCAGAAGGAGGAACCAAGCATTCCATCCTGGATATAATCTGGGATTCTGAACACCACAAATGGGCCTCTCCACTGGATTTCCAGAGGACAGGAGCTACACAGCCACTACTGTCTCTTCCAAGGCAGAGCAGACCTTTGTTCTACAGGATCACTGCCTCAGCAGAACCACATCCACCACTGCAGGAGGACTGCTGCCACCCCCCTGACTAACAGGGTTGTATCCTGCCTCTGTCAGTTTAACCCAGTGTTTTCTGGGTTTTTTTGGTTTTTTTGTTTTTTTTTTTTAATTTCCCGATTAAATTGTTATTCTGACTTGGTGCCTCCCACTGGTTTGTTTTCAAACTAGTACATATGTTTAAAGTAGAAATACACTGCAGGCTCCAGCAATGTTTAACTGAGGCTTACCTGCTTAGAACACAGAAGGTCTCTGTGGCCATCAATCTGCAAATGCACAGCAGTTTCCCAGCAGGAAATGCACAATAGGAAATAAAAAAGCTCTAGTCAAATACATGGCCTTTTTGTAAGGAAGTATGTCACCAGCTGGGAAGTACAAATACTCTGATTTGCCATCACCCTACCAAATCACATCTTCGTGCCTGCAGCTTGCACTGTTATGTGGAATTTATTACTGATTTCCCTTGAGACCTAATTAGATGACAGTGATAACTATCCTTTTCCTGCCCTTGTCTGAGGGTGCTGACTCTTTCCTCTTACCATCGTCTCTTCTCTCACCTGGGAATACCTTCTTCCCTTTCCCACCTCTTTGCAATTATTCAGCTCTGCAGTGAAGTGTTGACAACTCCCAAAACATTGTTTTCACTTGTTTTTGGAACTTGTGATAACCTAAAGAGCTCTATCTTTTTGTGCTGATAATATGTCGTTTGGAAAGCTTTGCTTTCTAGCTTTAAGCCCTTTATGTGTGCTGAAAAGAAAGCCCATCAAAATGTAAACTTTATAGTGTCAAACACTGGATAGCATGAATTCAGAAACTAACTGCTCTCTCACCTGAGGCTCAGAATGATGTGGTTTCTCAAGCATGAGTGCTTGGGACAGTTGTCAAAGAGCAAGTGAAGTCCTGATGTAGTGGAGGGGATGCAAATTGCTTTCCATGGGAGGTTTCTCTGGCCAACACAAATCAAGCAGCCCTTCCTCCTCTCAACATCTGTGTGCCATCATTAGTGAGGTGTATCCCTGACCATTGGGTCTCTCATCAGCAAAGTCTCTTCTTATTCCTTGGTAACTAAATGGTGGATAAGACACGCTTCACACCTTGCCTAAAATCTAGTACCCTAGCTTGTCCCAGGTTTTCCACTAGTTGGTAGTAGTTCTTTCCTGAAGTGATACAAGCAATTAAATATAAAATGGGGATCATTCATATGTGGCTAGCTCAGATATTTTGGTGGTTTTTCTTCTTCCCCCAGCCCTGTGAGCACACCCTGTGTGGCGGAAAGCCTGTCCTTGCATCAGGGAGGGTATTTCCAGGCTTTCTGCAATGGCCAGTTTTGTTTCATCCACAGGGTTACTGAGGAAAAACATGGAAAGGGAGTGCTAGCCTGAGTCTTTGGTAGGCTTATCCTCCACCTGACTATCACTCTCTTTAATTAGCTCAACCTCCTTTTTCTGGAGGGCAAATGATCAGGGATGTGGCGTATATTGCAAGAAGTTTAGCCTCGTGGTTCTGGTCTGGGCTCAAGATCATGAGAGATGTTTCCCTGGATCCTCTGGGAAACAGCCCACTCTTGAAAAGGTGGTGGTTGGAAGATGAGGGCCTGCAAAATTAAGGAGATAAAAAAAAGCTGGAACAGACTATAGAGGAGGTAAGAACCAAATACTAAGAGTCTGCAAGGTAACTGAAAGGTCTAGATGGAAAATGGTTCTGTACATGAATACCAAATTTTTCCAGCAAAAGAAGGAGCAACTTAGCATGTGAGTAGTAGCTGGTGTCTCCTGCCTCTGAGAAGCATTATTTTCTGCTCCTCTTGTGTCTGTGAAGAAGCCAGTGAAGATACATAAAAACTGAGTCTACTTGAAGTCCAAGGAATACCTGTCTCTTATGAGCATCTAAGTAAAAGTATTTAAACAAAGACAGGTGAGCCCTACTTACTGGATGCTGTTTAACTCACAACTCTGCTGATCCTCTCCAGACAGGAATAAAGGGAGGGCTTTTACTTTATGTTTTTCTTTCAGTTTATAAACTTCATATGTGCATGTGATGATAACCAGGAAGAAATATTTTCTAAGTGGGGAGAAATAGAATGGGGAAGCTTGAGGTTGTTTCTCTAGCTCTGTTTGCTGTCTCAGTTGTTTACACAGCAGTGGCTCTTTCAACTGGGGAGCACAAACACATAGGTGAACCAAATTAAGGTGACTGAATCCCAGGATGGAAAAGCTGTCTTTTAGCTTCTTAACTGGCTGCATGAATACAATGAAATAATATTAACATGTACTGGAATGCACCAGTAAGATTCATGCTGACTTCACAAGACTCTGGCTCTTAATCATCCAGAGGAGGGTCTGTACTGAGGAGCTTAACTATTACAGGTGCCTTTAGTGCAATGATGGTGTCACATGTATTTGTAAATGAACATACTTGGTGGTTTTCTTTGCACTAGACCTTTTTTCCCCCAACTTCAAACTAATGGGATTTTTTTTTATAGTTGAAAGGAGGTAAAATGCTAATAAATGTGTCTGTTTCCAGTTTTAAATTTAAGTAAGTAAAAGTAGAAAGTAACCTGTCTTCAAATGAGAGAGCAAGATTCAGTAGTGTCTAAATCAGAAAAAACTACAACCCTAATGCATACATTTCCCCTTCTTCTGAGCTTACTGGTAAAAGAGTCATAAGGAATCCCTGGATTTATAGAAGATATGTGGATAAAACTGCCCATTGAGTATGTTATGGAGGAGTCAGGTATTTCTCTAAAAAGTATCTTTATCATATACTTCCTGGTTATACCTGACTGCAGATGGTAAAGGAAGATTATGCAATTTCATTTAAAAAAGCTTATCAAATGTTTGTGGAGAGTACAGGTTTGGGTAGTACTCATCTCTGTAGCTGAAGAGGTTCTCTCGTCAGTCTGGGGCAGTTTGGCTTGTGAAGAGCAGTATTAGGTGACTTTAAAAACAGCCACACAACTCTAACAAATGGCAATCCACAATGGCATGTTAAAAGACTGAGTGGTACTACATGAGATGCAAGAAAATCCCATATCTTGTGGATTTGGCATGGCAGCATATCAGGCCTTTCAGAAGCTAAAGACATCAATTTGCTTGTCTGATTTCCTTTGATACTTTGATAAATATTTCAAGATCCTATTATTTTTAATAAAGAATAGACATGCAAGGGACAACTTTGCCACCATTTCCATGTGAAACCTTGTAATTTAGCGACGGAACTGTCACAATTTTGAATATCATTCTAAATTATTAATATGAAATTCTATGGAGAAGAGCAACCCTCATGGACTAATTACTTTGTTCTAATGCTTTGCCATAGTGGAATAGTGGAAACACGGCATTCTCCTGGTGAACTGGCACACAGAGCACGGTGAAGGGGGCACAGACGAGGAGGAAGAGGGAGGAAGGTGGATCGCTGCCCCAGCCGGGGCTCATCAGTCAGGGGGCCGGAGCAGCACCCGGAGTGGCCCCTGCCCAAGAGTGGCCCGGGCACATCCCAAGAAGCTTGAGGTTGTTTCTCTAGCTGTGAGAAGAGGTGAGCCTGGCCCAGCCTCGGTTTGTGGGCAGGTTGCAGAGGGAGGAGGGAAGATGGTGTTGTGCAAAAAGCTGGCAGTGGTGTCTGAGGGAGGGTGGCGGTCATGGTCACTGCTGGCAGCTTTCCTGTTGGACAGTGGAGTAACCTTGAGGTACTGCATCATTGCTCATCCAGGAGTGAGAAAAGCACTACTGTACTTATTTTCTCTCTTTTTTTCTCCTCAGATACTCATGGGATTGTTCCGACACTCTGAGAATCTAAGTAGGGTGACCAGCCCCCTCAGCCAAAGGCCTGCCAGCAAAAGTAGGGGACCTCAGCCATTAAAATAGGCAATGTCACACTGTGTTTTAGGGTGCACCAGATCTCCAGCACACTTGGAAAATCATGCTGTGTTCTATCTGTCTTGCACTCTGTGACAGTCACGCTGTGTTTTGACTCTCTGGCACACTGGGAACTCACGCTGCATTTTGGCTGTACGTTGTGGGAGTCAGTAATCATGTTTCATGTTAGGGTGATCAGAAAAGCCACTCTCAGGGTGCAGGTTTCTATTATGTCAATCTATCCAGTTGGCTTCCCCGGCTGGCTGTTGGCCTCTGCCTTTCGCCACTCCCCCAGAGCTTCCCTATTGGTCCCTGTTCCCTGAATCCCAGCTTTTCCCTAGCCTGGGAAGAGCCCTGAATCCACACTGTTCTTGGTATTTTGCTTGTGACTTCCAGATGAGAAGGATCATTAAACCATCCTCCCACTCCTTATCACTGACTTAACACTGAACCTGCCCGTGTGTCTACGGGGGCACGCGGGACCCCATGGAGCCAGGCAGGGGACAATATTGGTGTGTTCCCTGTGTGGGCTCAGGACTGTGCTGGTGGCTGCTGCCAGTCCCCTGCCAGCCGGGTCTGGGGGCCAGGGCAGCCCCACTGCACATGGGTGGAGAAGGTAACTACCCCCCAGCACTGTGTGGTATGAGGTGTTCTCTGTGCTCAGGGATCTGGAGCGTGGTGCCAGGGACACACCCCAGGATATCCATATGGGCGGCTGCTGGCACCTCGGGGAGCGGTGATGCACCCCTACAGCTGCCTGTCCTTATGGTGGGTGCTGCTGCCCAACAATCTGCCCAACAGCTCTGTTCTCATCCCCAAATCTCTGTCCGAGGGGAGAGGGTGTGTATCCTGATGAGAGTGTGTATCCTGATGCTTTTCTTGATTTTCTCTGAAAGACCTTCATCGGTAGCCTGCTCCTTGCAAGCATTATAGAAACAAACCTATGGGTTTCCAAAAAGATTCCTTAACTAAAAAGATGTGCAAAAAGTAAAAACATCCATGGTGCATTTGCTGAATGTTAGGGAAAAATAGATCCTCAGATATCACTCTATGTTTTTTGTATATATAATACAGACAACATTTTTTATTTTTAGGTAGCCTTCCTAGCATTTAAAGCATATATGTCATAGGCATAACTCAAACTTCTGTAAAGCAAAATCTAGTGGAGAATTGCTACTTTAAGTTAAGTTGCAGTGTCCGGTAAAACAAGAATATTGATGAGATTTTTTCAAGGAATCTAAAAGAAATAGACAAGAACTCTGTAAAACTTCAGGGGCTTATGGCTCTTGCAGTCTCTCAGGACTCTTCGACAGGCCATTCTTGGTTTCTCCTTGTTGTACTGTTGGCATAATAAAAGCCAGCAAAATTCAAGTTCTTTGTTGGTGTGTCACTGAAGATAATAGAAGGGGAGGATGAACTTGAGTAATTGTGATGGAGTAGTGAACTGCATATTTTGTATAGTAATGAGATACAGCTGAAAAGAGTTTATGTTCCAAATTAGCACGCAGGAAGGTATGGAATGCAAAGCAGCTCTGGTAAAATAAGTGACTTAAAGAGCCTGACAGCAAATAGTTATTAACTGTTGTGCTCAATAGCACAGTAACGATGCTCTTTTAGAAACTTTCTTATCTTTGTGACATAGGGGGTTGGAGTTCTGAAAGTCGCTGGTAGATCACAGCCAGGAAAGTACAGCTTCCAGAACAGAGACACATGAAAGTGGGGGATCAGTATAGACTTTGAAGAGCTTTATCTAAGTGTACTTTTTTAACCACGGTAAACAGATCTGAGGCCAGATAGTCCGTGAATAATATGGGAGACAGCTAAAGAGATTTAAATATGCTTTATTTTTGGCTTGAATCTTAAGATGTGGTTGAAACTTCTGCAAGCTCTGGAGGCTGTAGGCTGTTCCATCAGTTTCCTGAGGCTTGTTCTTTCCATTCATTGCTGCATAGAGCTCTTCAGATTCTTTCTTTTGTCCAGGTAATTTAATAAAAAGAAGGTTTGGGCCATTAATTGACAAGGACTTGGAAGAATTTGGAAAGTGGTGGTTATAGTGTACCAGCAGTGAAGGAAAAAAGAATTTCAGTGTAACTAATGCAGAATTTATGTCTTGAGGGAAAGAGACTATTTGAAGACAGTTGTTTTCCTGTGTATGGTCTATACTGGCTTTTAAAGTAACACTACTGAAAACTGAAACAGCACCTACTAAACCAGGGACTGCACAAGTTACAGGCAGTTGCCAAGCAGTAATTACAAGGGGAAAAATCATTACCCACCAGGACTTTGTGCCTATGTGAGTCTTCATTTATTTCAAATTTTTGATCAAGTTTCTGGCATCTGTTCTTCACTGCCATCCTACCTCCCCCATTTGCATTCTCCTCCCTATTGTAGAGTCCTGTGTTGCCATTTGGCAGCTCTAATTTCAGCAAGAACCTTTTGTCAGATGCCTGAAAATTGTTAATGAGATGTACTCTGTTCAAGCGTTGATTATTTTTGTAAACTAAAATGGTATAAAATGCCTCTTTACAGTCACTTTATTCTTTTCAGTCAACTGTGAAGATACATCTAAGCTGTGGGGTGTAGAACCAAGTGAAGGCTTTGATCACTGCATGTTTCAGGAGCATTGGAGTGCTCTGGCTTGTCTTCTGTGTTTAGTTGTAATATTTCCTGTCTTCTTGGGTACAGATTTGTAGTCTGTGCATCTGTGAGGTCAGGTGTTTAGGCATCTGTGTCTGTGTCTCTGTAGATTTGATTCTCTTTATTTTTTCTGATCCAGTGCAGGAGGTGTGGTGATACCTGTTCCAAACATCGGTGAGCCTTCCATCAGCATTCCTGGGAATGCTAGCTGCTGGAAGTAGCGGTAGAGTAGCTAAGAAGGGAAGTCCTTTGCTCAGCTGTTACGAGCTTGTGTCCTTATGTTCAAGTCCTAGAATTGATGCTACCAAATCATCATAATTTCTCAATAAATTCAGCCACAAATGGATGTCAGAGGAACAGGCACATATTTGGCTGTAAATGCTGAAGTTAGTGTTCTGCGTTTTATCTGATTCAGATTCTTACACAAGTAGGAGAAAAACAGGCATAATAAGGTGTGTAGAAAAAATGAAGAAATTAGGTTTCAAATGCTGCTGTAGTCTGCAATCAGTTGGGATGCATTTAAATACAGCAGCTAAAGAGAGGTGTTAGGAAAAAGTGTTTTGCCCCCTCTGCCTGGACAGCCTTGATCATAAGTGCTTTGTGCTCATGCTTAATAGTTCTGGGAGCACAGATACTCTCTAGGATAGTCTCTGCCTGCTGGAGTAATGGGAAGCATGTGTTCCCTTAGTATCTCTGTGAGATGTTGGCAAGCACTCAGGGACCATAACCTTGTTCCTACTGCTTGGGCATGCTGCCACTACTGCATGCTACCAACCTGTACAGTTTTCAGGCTGACTGAAAGTAGTACTTAGGTTTTGAATATTTCTAGTTTGCTCCCAGTTTCACTTGACCAAGGCTGCCTATACAAGTGTCATTACACCAGGACAGATGGTCTTAGCTTGATGGTACTGCTTGCATGGTAGAACTTTCTTTCCCTTATACCTTCTTAAACTGATGCTGAAATAGCTAACAGTGTTCATCTGACAGATTCCCTGAAGAAGCAGCAACTGTGTGAGATACCATTCTGCTCAGACCTTTCTGCAAGGATCTGTGCGCTAATGAGACTTCGAGGAATCTCCAGGCTGCATTCCTCCTCTGTATACTAAATGATACTTTATTATCTTCAAGCCAGTATAGTGAGTTCATTTGTTTCTGCTTCCTAACAATTTAGACTGAAGGATAAAAGTTGGGCTTCTTTCATTGTTCTCCTCCGCACAGGCTGATGTTGGAGATGCAAGCCTCCTGCTGCCATCCCCCCTCTCCTCCTTTACCTTGCCACTTTTTTCATAATGACTGAATATGCTTATTCCATGTCTTTCACCTCCCAGAAGTTCCCTTGAAATGCTCCTTGAGTCTTGTGAATGAATGGAGAAGACAGGGAACTGAATTCTAAATTTGTTACCTGCAATTGGAACTAATGAGAACTAAGTATCATAGAGAGGTGATGACAGTCTTTGTGTGCCATCACTTATAAGCCTGACCTTTTCTGGGGGCTTTTGTAAAGCAGTTATCCATTTTCATTGTGTATAGCAACAATAGCTGTAACTCAGTCATGCAAATGGCCAGAAAAGTGTCAGCTGAAAAAAATCTTTCTCCCTCAGAGAAGTTTCTTCTTCAATACAGCAGAATTTAGGTTTTCTTCTAGATAGTAAGGTTTGTAACATATATAATAAGTTTTCAATTGCACCTCAGCCACCTGTGTTGATTTATTGGCAGGGAGAAAGGAAAAGCTGCTCTGTGAATTCTAGCATTCGTTTCCTGCAGCTAAATACTTAATTTGGGATGTATGACTATTCTCACAATATAGTTATACTTTGATAAGACATTATGAAATGCAAAAGAACATTTCTTTAAAGAAATGTATTTCAAATCAGCCTTCCTTATGTGATAATCCAGATTTGATGTCTTAATTTTATGACTCTAACTCTGAAATTAAGCTTCTGTGTAGTACAGTGAAATCATGGTCTTTCTAGGATTGTTCCAAAGCATCCAACTGGATTTTAGGGAAAATCAAACATGGCTTTTATTTTCTGCTCATTAGAAAAAATCATTTGCTCTTGTCTATGATTACTGACAAATTGCTAATCGTAAGGGTTTTATACCTTGTGGGTGGGGGAATGACTGAAGATAAAAATGAGGGAGGCAACTGAAAATATTTGGTTTGTTCTTTGTAAAGAAAGCATATTTCTCTGTTGTAGGACTTTGAGTTTGGTTGCTCTCCTGCAAGAGTACTTGCTGCTCCTTGATTTAACAGCTCTTAGGGCTACTTAGTGATACAAGTGAATTCCAGATGATTTTTAAAAAGATGAACATAATATTTGCATGTAATTAAAGCTAACTGATAGCAATTAAACATTCTTTTATCTTGATGAGGGGTATAGGCTTTTGAGGTAAATATTGACAGCTATGTGACTCCATGCCTCAAGGCTGGTTGGATGTTCGTGTGGATGAACTTAAACCAGCACTTTGCACCTTAGTTTGGCCTTGAGGATGTAATTATTTTCCTTCTCAGTGCAGGCGTTGCTGTCATTCTCCATGTTTTACACCCTCCTAACTTGACTATTGCTTGTGGCTGTATCTTAAATCAATCTAGAAACTTTGCCTGGTGCAGAATGCTTAGTAGTGTACTGAATAATGAAGCTGGAGCACAGCAGAATTTAATGTTCTTTGTTCTATTCTAAGAGAATTCCACGGTATTTCTACAAGGTACCAGGTACGTGTTACTGGTGACAAACGCTTCTGTTGTCACCTGCCACGGATGGTAACACAGCAGGCTTCCCTACACAGCTCAGAAGTCGGATTTACAGAGAACTTACGTGTAGGCAGAATACACTTTTAGTTGTGCACGAGCCCCTTTTCTTTCCTGTGCTGGTAAAACTTGTCAGCAGAGGCAGGAAATGGGCTGAGCACATGTATCTCATAGCCACTGGACTAAAGTTCTTTAATGTCCACAGGGAACGGAACAGGCTTCACTCTTTATTGTCCTGGTGAAAACTGGCAGACAGCAGGAGATGCAATTTCTCCACTTTAAAGATGAAAGTTTGGTTTGTGCCTGGCTTCAGTTTGAATTTAAAAATCCAGGGAGACTAAATATTTGAAACCTTAGTCTTTGCCCTGCTAATGCATTCCCCACAGTAATACTGGAAAGCTCTACTCTACCTTATTTTTTCTTCCTTTCCCTAGAAGATGTGTCTGTGCAACAGTATTTCCTTATCAGCCTATATCCTGGGAATACTGTTTTCCAAATGGAAAGCAAGAGAGTTTGCATGTCTTGGTTTGAGACAATTTAAAGAAGTGGGTACTCTGAAATGAGTAACCTCCCCCTTGATTCCAACCAATCCCTTTCCACCAATGAGGAACATGGTACAAGTAGATTTAAGAGAAAAAATAACAGTTTATTAACAAACAGAATGCCAACAGGTAGGGCTGGAAAAGTATATAACTGCTAGATACCAAAGTGCTAAATTTCAACCCCACGGGAACACAGGGTGGGGACGGGACTGGTCTGTTTGCACTGGCATGGGGTATCCTGTCCCCCGGACCTTGCTTGCTTTTTTTCGCTGCTGGCGGGGTTTGCAAAGTTCACTTTGAAACAGTTTCTAATTAAGAAATGCAGGTTCTACAAATGGCCACAGATGCAAATCCAAAGCTGCCACCAAAGGAAGAGAGCTTTGCTCCCGTCTTCTCTCCTGGAGCGGGGTGGATCGATCTGGGCTGGTTTGCTGGAGTGGGGCTTCCTGTGCTGACCTGCAGGCACCCATGGAACTTGCCCCAAGGCAGCTCAGACTCGCTGACTGCAGCTCTCTGAAGCAAGGAAAAAACCCCAAAAATGAAAAGAGGACCAAAAAAAGGAAAGAAAAGAAGAACCTTTGCCTGAGCAAAGACCAAACAGCCTGCAAAGCAAACACCATTTGGTGAAAAGCAGGAAGCCATCTGGGCGGAGTAATTTTAAAAATGCCCGTGGTAGCATCCCCCCACACAAGGTCCCCACTGCAGGGTCTGAAAGAGACAGGAACAGTTTTTGGGCACAATGGCTGTGGAATACGATACAACATTCTGGATACTCCAGGACACATGCACAGAGACTCATATCCTGTCCTAAGTAGTCTGCTGGGTAGAACTAGTCAGGAAGGTTTTGGGTTTTTTTCCCTTTGTTAAAAAGCTATAATGTGTGCCTAGGATATGGGAGAGCGAAACTCATCCATCTGATTTGGAGCAATCACTTGAATTTGGGTCTCGCACTGGGTAATGGCTAGTTTGCAACAAACATCCTTTTTTCATGACTCTTTCAAAAAAGTGGAGATTGGATTTCATGCTTCAAACATTTCAGTGTTCTTCTAGGAACAGATTTGTTGTATTTCCATCAGCCATGGCTTTCTATTGTATGGGTTATTTATTAGGATGGAAGGAACGCAGAGAATTGGAGCAGGTGTCTTAGCTCACTGGAAAAGAGCTGTGAGATCTCTGGGATGTTGAGGAGATTTGACTCTAGATTTCACTTTTCCCCCCCATCATCTTTTATGTGAAAAGACTGTCTGTCATGATGCTGCAAGTGCCTGTGC
Source organism: Rhipidura dahli (assembly GCA_013399225.1). Taxonomy (NCBI): domain Eukaryota; kingdom Metazoa; phylum Chordata; class Aves; order Passeriformes; family Rhipiduridae; genus Rhipidura; species Rhipidura dahli. Next base: position 143,502 of record VXAC01001163.1, read on the forward strand.
CGCCATGGTTGCAGAAAAATGGTTTGTTACTACCTATTGAACAATAGGTCTGCATTTGTGCCAACTAATTTTAGTCTGCTGGACTCCCATCCTTATGTGAGGTTAAGGTACCTAATTAACAAGGTGCAAGGCGACTGTAGTTATGAGTTGAGTACCCGAAGGAAAAGAGAAATAGAGAACTTAGTTATTAAGTATAAATTGTATGTGGGACTTAAAAGATGTTGCCAAGCTGACTCAGTACTCACAGATTCCATGCTGTAGCTGGCTGCATAACAGATGCACAGAGTAAGCAGAGTGGGCAGAACAGACTCTGAGTTAGGAAGGTGTTTTGCACAGATGTGTGTTCACTGCTTAGGTTACCTCTCAGGTGCTGTTGTAAAATTTGTTGAAGCTGCTTTGAATGCCTTAGGAGGATTTGTTTGTACAGAAGTGTCAGGTGGTATAATGGTTCCTGAGACATTTAGCAGCACATGTCCCCAGGTCTCTGTATATTTTATTATATTCTTTCTAGGACTGTTTGTTTTCTCATATTTTTGGTGATTAGCATGTCTCATTCACTGTGTCCCGACAGTAAAACCTCTGCCCAAAGGCAGCTCAGCTTGTCTGAGGTGCTGAGGGTGATGGAGGCAGTGCTCTGCTGTAGGCTTAGAAACAAACAGAATTTAACATATTCTGTATGCTAAAACTACAGATCCTATTTTTTAAAAGAGGTAGAGAAAACAGTTCCTATGTTTTTTGAAAACAATCTAATGCAGGAAATCTCTTTGGCCGATGATGTGATAACAAGAAATACTGAATTTCCTTTAGATTGTCTGTTAGTTCAAAGTCAGCATTGGCTTCCAGAAAGGTCTTTGCTTAGTCTTTTAACCTCACCAGAGAACTCAGCATGCCAGGATGGGAGGAATCTTATTTATGGAGCAGCAGCACCAGAGGCTTCCAGGTGGAAATGAAGGTGATGTCCTGGACACTGGTAGCCAGGATCAAAGGTCCAGTGTTCCTCAGAGAATCTGGGCTTTTGAAAAAGTGGGAGCAGGCATCCAGGAATTCTTGGAGCCAAATGAAATGCTAGGTCTAAGTACACCTTTCAGTACGGATGCTTTGGTGGGATCTTTCCTGAGTAAAATGAATTTGGGGTGGTTCTGAAGCTGCTGGAGTGATTTCTGTGTATGCACTGTCCTTGTTGAGAAAACAAGGTGCTGATAGAACCATTCAGTGTGAGATAAAAAACGGAAAAGCCTAGGAGATAGAAAAATGGCAAGCTGTAAATGATAAAAAGATAAACTAAATTGTATTCCTGGAAGCAGTGGATAGCTTCTTTTTCACAAACAAGGCAACTCTTTTTGTGAATAGGGACACAGTTCCAGTCTGTTACTCTGTCCCCCATCTGTGGTTTAATAAGAGTTTTCCATCTTTTTTCTCTGACCGGAATGTAAATAAACAGAAAGAATTAAGTGGTGGAAGTACTGTATCTTTTCACAGAAAAAGTATTCAAGGTGGGTTGCAACAAAGTGACTTACCTTCTCCTAAGACAAGGGGCAGGGTTGGCTTAGGTCATAACCATCCATTATGTTTCAACAGTGTGAGTGTGTCCCATCTCAATGTGAGTTGAGTAAATGCTCACAGTACAAAATCTGTTGACCTTGTCTGTAGGTTTGAAGTCAATACTAATGATTGTTGAGTATATATTATTCCAGTGAGAAGTATTTTTGAGATAAGATATGGTTTTAAGGCCATTTGCAACTTTAAGAGTTGAGTTTCCAGTGGTATTGAAATAAAACTGTTGAAGACCCTGTATCAAATACCACAAAAACTCTATGGTCAATTCTTGGGTAAATTTATTGCAGGAAGACATAAAATCATGGACTGGTTTGGGTTGGAAAGGACCTTAGAGACCATCCTGTCCCAGTCACTACCATAGGCAGGGACGCTTTCCACTAGATCAGGTTGTTCCTGACCAGCTTGGCCTTGCACACTTCCAGGGATGGGGCACCCACATCTTCTCTGGGCAACCTGTGCCAAGGGCCTCCCCACCCTCACAGGGAAGAATTTCTTCCTAATACCCAATTTAAACTTAGTCTCTTTCAGTTTAAAGCCATTCCCCCTTGTTCTGTCACTCCATGCTCTTGTGAACAGTTCCTCTCCAGCTCTCTTGGAGCCTCTTTGCTACTGGAAGGCTGCAGTTAATTCACCCCAGAGCCTCCTCTTCTGCAGGCTGAATGTGGGGCTTGCTATTCTTTAGACAGCTTTTCCTGTTATCAGGTGATCTAGGCAGGAGCAACAGCTCTGTTCAAATACTAACGTGCTACTGATGTGCTTCTGCTGTTGCTTCATCATAAGGGAATCCCTAAACAGGATGCTGCTTGTATGCAGAATTCCCAAAGTAAACCATGGGAGAGGGTTTATCACAGTGCAAAATCCACTGTGCACCACAGCTGCTTGGGGAACAGGCTGCACTGCATCTTGCAGTACCAGAATTCTGTAAAAAAACCCCGAAATTCAGAAATTAAAAAAACCCCCCAACTTCTAGAGGATATTAAAAAGTCTGGTGAGTAAATTAAAAACTAATATTTTTAGTGTGAGCTTGCTAGTTTCAATGGTACCCTCTGGCTAGCTATGGTCATGCTATTAGCCTGTAATTCTGGAAGATGAGAGATGCTGTGGTCTTGTTCTATTTCTGTAGTTGCCTTTGTTTTTTTTTCTTCTTGCAGTCAGAAGATTTAATTTCAAATTCATTAATTTCCTCTCATCTCAGCATCTACCTTTCAGGCTTTGTTCTTAATAGTCTTTAATAGTTTTGGGAGCAGTTGTTCCTTTTCATTTATTTGTTTTCCCTTCTTTTCCACTGTGGTAAGTATGCCAGGTGTCATCGTTTAGCATAGTTTGGATTTGTAGTTAAGGAGGGCTCCATCAGCCATGGAAGTGATTCTTTTGCAAAGAGGCACTTACAGCTTCCTCTAGACCTGACAGAACCAATCAACTAGCTAGTTTGAATATTGGCAACTTTTTAAAGCCACTTAAGAAGCTTGACATGCCTCTGTGAGCCACATTTAAGAATGAACAAAGCCCGGGAAAGCTCTCCTGCTTCCAGTTTTTGGACAGGTAGCTGGGGGCCACGGGGCCGGGCTGGGCCCTGCTTGGTGTGGCTTGGCTGAGACCTCAGCTGGGCACCAGGCACAGCCCCCCGCAGCGCGGGCTGGGCCGGCCAGGAGACAGCCACCCTGGGGCCACGCAGCCCTGCTCCATCTGCAGCCCTGCTCCATCTGCGGCCCTGCTCCATCTGCGGCCCTGCTCCATCTGCAGCCCTGCTCCATCTGCAGCCCTGCTCCGTGTGGACAGCTCTGCGGCGTGGCTCAGCTGGGCCCCACCTTGGTGCGGCCAAAATTCATCTGAGGCAGCTCCCTGGCAAAGTTCAGGACACCAACAGCGAGAGGCGAATTCCAGCTGCAAAGCCCGGGTGAGATTAACTCGCTTAGTGCTGTAAGAGTCCTCCAGAGCAGATGAAGCCTGCAGACATCAATCCTCTCCCAAGTCAAAGGAAAGGAGAGGGTGAAGGCACATAAAGAAAACACCCCAGAGACACCACAGTCAGTGAAGAAGGAGAGCTGATACCCTGAGAGAGAAGAAAGAGGAAATGCTTTGTTGTGGTGTTCTTTTCCCCCTGTACTTGGTTTAGCCCAACTTAAGTCACTGTCAACCAGTTTGCTGTTTCCCCTACCTTTTCTGTATTTTATACTCCCTGTTCTAGTTGTCAATCCTTTATGTACTCTACCCCTTTCTCCTCCCCCTTCTAGAAAGTTCTTCTCCCCTTGATGCTCCATTGGCTCTTTTGAATTTCTTCCCTCCCCCTGATTCCTCCCCTATTGGTTGCTTGTATGTCACCCCACCAGTGACCCCTCTCCTTCTCTCTCCTTATTGGACCTGAGATTGTTGCCACCCCCTTGTACCACTTCCCCTTAAAAAGCTGTGCACCCCCTTCCCTAATGACTTTGGTCCCTGGAGACCCTGAGGGTAATGAACTTCCTTGGATGCCATACCGGAGTCCCCTCCTTGCCTCTTGCCTCCCCTCACACCAGCAGACCATCTGGCACTTTGAGACCTCTGCCCTTCGCAGTGGGACCAGACCCACCTAGGTCCGAGGACAGCCACAAACCCGATGCTATGAGCCACCGGGCAGCTCCTGCAGCATTATTGCTTCAAACCTAGAAGCTGAAATTCTGTTGCAAAGCTATGGTGATGGGCTATGATACCTCAGAGTACCCTTTGTATTTAATGAAAGTATGGGGGGTGGAGTGTTCAAACTGCAGTCATGAGCAAAAGTACCTGTGCTGAAATAAGCAAATGTTGAGGTAGCTGTGATTTGATGAGAAGCTTGAGCAGAGAGAGATGAAAGTGATGAAGACCCTTGCTCCCAGGGAAGAAGAAGACCTCTGTTTCCAGAGATAAAGATGCTCCCAGAGATAGATGAAGAGAACCTTTTCTTCTGAACAGCTCATCCTTAAAATGGTACCCCATTAGCAAAAGATTGAGCCCTCAGAAGCAGCTGTGGGGAAAGCTGTAAGTCGAGGGAAGGGGCTTGCACATGCGAGCAGAGAACCATCCTGGGCGGCTACCTTGCTGTGACACTGAAGCCACGAGAGAACTGTTTCTTGTGGAGATGTCTCCATAGCATGAGCAAGAGAGACTCCTCTCCCTAAGTGAACTGAAAAAAATATTATTACAGAGGTGGTAAACTGAGAAATTCAAGGGTTGTCTTTTAATGTCAGTGGAAGAAGGGAGAAAAGTGGGGGGAAGAGAAGTGTTCTGAAGGTTTAGTCTGATTCTAACTTTTTTTTTCTCTTTTAGTTCTGTTAATAAACTTCTTTATTTTAAGTTTTGGGCCTGCTTTGCTTTCTCCTAATTCTTATGTCACAGAAGTAATAGATATGTCAAACCAAACCCATACAATAAATTGGTGTTTCCACCCAGTTTACGAGCTGAACCTGCTACACCAGGTCACGCCCAAATAATACTGATCAATTTACCAAATTATGACTTTATTATTGGAAAAAATATCTCCCTTTTTATTAAGGAAATGAAATCCATCAGCCATCTAAGTACAATTCAGAAAATTAGCCTTGCAAATCCAGTAGTGACCTTTCTGCATCATTGAACTTTGAGCAGTGGGATATAATCCAGCAGTATAATCCGGAAGGGTCCCCTGCCAGCACAAGTAGACATTAGCTACAGGATTAGGAACAAACAACTAGGTGTTACTGGTGGGTTTGGTACCAATTAAATGATGCTTATACAACCTGAAGGAAACCTTTCTGGTTTTGTTGTGCTGTGTAAGGCCTCAGACCAACCTACTTTGTTTTCCTGTTTTCCCATTTCTTGCTTTTTGAAAATGCATTTTCTAACTTTCTTTTTCTTATTTTTCTTTTTATTTATTTATTTATTTTTAATTCTTATTTGTCATTTGCCACAGCCACTGGTCATCCACTGCCAAGTCTTAGTTTTATCTCATAGTAGTGATCTACAGAAAGAAAATGCTTCTGTAACATGTCTGCCTAAGTAACTCCTATTGTCCCTCTGTATTCTCTACTGGAGTACTTGTGAGTGGCTGTCAGTTTGTCCAGGTCTAAACCATCTGGTACTGACAGGCAGTACTTAGAGGCCATTCAACTTGCATTAATAATTAGCCTTGTACTCAGTAGGGTTGTCTCTGGCTCTGAAAAGGTGCATGAGCTGTGCAGAGCCAGGCAGTACAGTCCTCCTCTTGGTGTGGAGTAGCTCTCGGCAGGGATTTGACACTTCACGAGGAAGGGAAAATCCCAGCAGTGTAGTAGTTTCATGGCACAGCTTTGGACCTTCAGAGTAACTGCTGAGAATCCTGGGGGCCTGCTTGGGGGAAAAAAAAGTGTTGAAAGAACTTGATTCTTTCATCTGTCCTCCTTTACTTAGAGTAGGTTTTTATCCTACCCCTTGCCTCTGGAAACAGGGCCTGAGTTTGTTCTTTTTATTTGCTGCATTAATACTCCAGATGGCTTAAAAAGGGCAGGTTACTTTCAAAAGTTCATGCAGAATGCTGGACAAATTTATCTGGACCCTGCAGATTTATCTGGCTGGAGGGACGCTCAGCAGATGCACCTCTGAAAGCCCTCCCCATGTGTTGGTAACGTCTGCTTCTCGGTACATCTTTTGGATCAACTTTCTGATCTCACAATAAGCCCAGGTCCCCTGTGAAGGCCTGAGAGAGCAGAGTAATTCTTGGCTACTTTGTGAGGAAAACAGACTGTGAAGCAAAGGAACAAATGACCGATGCTTTTGGCTCCTGACTCCCACTTAGGTCCTGGGACAATGATGTAGGAGCTCCCGATAGGGCAGTTTTGTCAGAAATGTGAAAATCAGATGTTTTCTGTAGAGATTCCTATCTGGGGAGTTTTAGTGACAGCAGATCTTATAAATAATTTAAATGCCCCTTCCTAAGTAAGAATGCAGTATATAAGTCATTATTGAGTCATGATAATTGTTTTGATTTGAAAGACAGGTGTCTG
>VXAC01001164.1:0-65871 GCA_013399225.1 Rhipidura dahli
AGCCCTTTCAGCATCTACACCAGTGAACCACTCCCCTCAGCAGGCTGCTGGTGCCGCTTGTCACCTCAGCAGGCACAGGGCTGAGCAGGCACTGCCAGCTCCCGTGCCGCAGTTCTGCTGTGACCGAGGGCAGGCAGAGCCCTTGAACTGTCACCGCTCTCAGAATCCCCCAGGAGAATCCGGTAGCAACTAAAAGGACCAGCATGATGGAGCACTTTGGAAAACTGTCTGCAAGCTGTAATTTGAAACACTCCAGCTCCTATCTCCTGCCGCTGCCAGCTGCCACCACCACACCTGGAGCTGTCACCAGCCTGGCCCTGGTGCCATGGGGACAGCAGCAGTGGGAGAAGCAGGGATGGGCAGAGCTGAGGCAGGGATAGGCACTGGAAGTGCTGGAGCAGCAGCGGGTGATGTGAGAGCAGCAGGAAGGTGAGCCCTGGGTGGGAAGGGCTCTTCCATCCACATCAGCCAAACACTGAGGTGAGGAGCACTGACAGGCTGGCCCAGTGTTCTGATTTCACAGAAATGCAGCTCTGTAGCCAAAATGGGGAAAAGCGACTTAGAATAAAAAAAAAAAAAAAAATTAAAAATCCCTGTTTTCTCCAAATAGAAAGCTCTGTTCCATCTAAAATGCAGAATTTGTTTCTGAAATTGCATTTCATTTAATTGATACCTCTTTTCACCTTTGAAGTTTAATTTTGGGAGTTCTAAAACTAGAGCACAAGTCAAAAGAGAAAAAACTTGCACCTTTGACCCTCATTTGTGAATAATTTTGGTTCAATAATGATGGCTTTTTGTTAATGACCTTAGTTTAGTTAACTCTTTATCCAAAATAACTTCCCTGGGTCTAACCATGGTCCCAGGGTATGTCCACTTCTGTGTTATGTAAAGCTCGAAAGTACCATCCTCTGCCTGTCCCAGTAGCATCACATCACAAAAATACAAAACTTTCTACTACACTTTCAGCACTCTGCCTTTTTTTTTAAACTATACTGTGTCATAACATGAAGCATCTATTATTGCACCAGTCATAAAAGACCTCAGAGATTTATAACAGATTGAACGTTGCTAACCCAGTCTGACATCAGAGGACTGAGGTCTAAAATGTTTCCTCAGAGGAACAAACGTCTGTGAATAACTGTATTGTGTTAAAAGGTCGGAGAGCAGCCACTATACGACCTGTCCAGTGCCTGCTTTGAATGTGCTTACCTGCAGAGACTCCAGCAGCATTTTATATACTTAACAGTTACTATAGAAAGAGGTTTTTATCCCACAGTAACTCTTGTCTGGAGGCAATTTCTTGGAATATACTTCATTAAACAAAAAAAAAAAAAAAGGTGCCTTAGGAGAAATAGCCCCATTATATTTCAAAACCAATTACCTCTGTCATAATTCTGCTGATATTTTATGGGTATTGCCTTGTACTCTTTGCTTAATACATGATTCAGACTGCAGAAGCATTCAGGAGGTGCCATGGGCCAGCAGGTGTCATTCTGGGCAAGGACTGACAAACTCAGGTCGCCATTTCACCACAACAGAGCCCTCACTCTCCACACTCCATATTCTCTACTGGTATCACCAAAGTAATGAAGCATTCGACATGAAAGACAGTAAAAAAATTCAGTATCACCACTATGAATTCTTCTGTTCCAGCTGCTTTGCTTCTCACTTCAAATTACAATCCTCTGCATAGCCACAACAGCCTAAGCAATTGCATCAGAAGTGATTAAGATATTACACAAAAATGAAGGATTATCAAACTGAGGGAATCCTGGCTGGAGTACAGAGATGAACAGATGAGTAACTCTGATCCTGAATGGAAAATAAAGAAGTAAAATACATGTTCAATGAAATAAACTACCAGCTGTGACACAAATTAGAATTCCTCTCTTGACTTTCCTGGAGCTATGCTGATTTACATCAGGCAAAGATCTGTGCCGTGGTTTAGCCTTGTCATGTATCATCAGTAACTTCTTTGCAAATTATTTACTGTGTGCTGGAGGCCAGGAAGGCCAATGCTCTCCTGGGGTGCATCAGAAAGAGCATTCCGAGCAGGTCAGGGAGTGATCCTGCCCCTCTGCTCAGCCCTGTGAGGCACATCTGGAGAGCTGTGTCCAGCCCTGGGCTCCTCAGGACAAAAAGAGATGGGTTCCTGCAGTGGGTCCAGTGGAGGGTAACAAAAATGATAAAGGGACTGGAGCATCTCTTATGAGGATGGACTGAGGGAGCTGGGCCTGTTCAGCCTCCAGGAGAGATGTCTGAGAGGGGACCTCATCAATGCCTGTCAGTGTCTGCAGGGAGGGGCCAGAGCATGGACCAGGCTCTTTTCCATGGTGCCCAGCAACAGCACACGAGGCCATGGGCAGAAACTGATGCACAGGAAACTCCACCTGAACATGAGGAAGAACTTCTTCACTGTGCAGTGACCGAGCACTGGAACAGACTGCCCAGGGAGGCTGTGGAGTCACCTCACTGAGATATTCCAGAACCAACTGGACACAATCCTGTGCCATGGGTTCTGGGGCGGCCCTGCTTGAGCAGGGAGGCTGGACCAGGTGACCCACTGTGGTCCCTTCCATCCTGACCACCCTGTGATCATTTTCTGTGTTCAGTTGTCTCTTCACTGCATCATCAGCAACACTGTTCAACATCCAGGCAGCCTCCTCCCTCATGTCCTCAATTTCAGCCTTATACTACAGTGACTGTCACATAAAATAGTTCTTGAAAAATGAAACACTTCTAAAACAGAGGTTATTTAGAGCTATACCTGTTATTCACTGAGGATCTGACATTTTTGCTTCACATATCTGTTCTCCCTCTTCTAAAATGTTCTGGGGTTTATCACATTTAGTAAGCAACACATTTTCAAAATTCTTAGACTCCAGTTCCAGCCCTTTTGCCTTCCTGCATCTACCAGTCCATGCTTCCATATAATGAGGCTGTGTGTTTTCCCACTGAAAATTCTCTGAACAGCAAATGACAGCCTTTCATCTCTCTCACGTGGCCATCAGACTTCAGTTTGCTAGCCAAGAAATGACTGCATGTCTCATTTACCACACACATTGAACCTAAGCCTTTTCATTTTTCTCTCCAGGTTGACTGGAGAAACCACAAGGCAAAGACAGAGGACACAAACAGATGCCTGTACACAAGCAGTGTTCAGCACAAGATGCAAACTAGCAGCCCTCAGGTTTATGAAGGCAATTCTCCACAATCCAGCAACCATGAAGGCTCCATACTAAAGCTTTAGAAAAATTTCTTATACCAAAGTCCAAGATCTCAATACCAAGTCAATACCCTCCAGGAAGTGCCTATTCTGTATTTTAAACCAGAGATGATCAAACCACACACTCCCTGCAAAAAGAAAACTCTTAGGTGAAAAGATAATGACTGAAGTCAAAATCTGTCCTAGCTAATGTCTGCCAACAGAAAATGACAGTAGGAAGGTATTTCTTGTGCCTGGACAGCATGATGGCTTGCAATGTCACTTCAACACAGACATCAGCTGGGTCATCAAGTCCAATTCTCTGCTCTCTTTAGGCAATCACATTCTATAAACCAGTTCATACAGCCCTCAGCATGCTTTTCCCATCACTAGCAATCCCTAGATAGTAGTTTGCCTTATGTAATGTGTAAAACTGAGTATCAGAAAGCATCAAACCTTTGACAACGTGTGCTTTAATAATTTGCCTACCAGCACTTGTGGTGCCGCTGCACACGTGTTGCACTACATTGATGCCATGATGATTTTTTTTTTGTCTTTTCTTTTATACCTGGTATTCCTTTTTACAACTTCTGTATTCTCAGTGCTTTTTGCCCACAGTCTTGGCCTTGTTTGTCAGGCTGGGAGACTGAACATTTTAGAAGCTTTACAGTGAGGGATCAGTGTGCCCAGAGCCCAAGGTCCTCTCCAGAACACATTTTGTAACCTGAGATAGAACCATCCAGGGGAAGGTTCCTTGGGGAGGGGGGGTCATTAGAACCTCTCATTGGGGAATCTTTGATAGATCTGCTAATTAGTAACACCTATAATGCAATACTAGATCTTTTGGGTGGTGGCCATTGCAGGGTGCAGGGAGGTGCATTTGACCTGGACGTGGTGCACCTAAGGATCCTTAAAATAAATACCAAAGTAAAATCCCTTTTACCCCTTCTAACTGTGTTTGACTCTTGATTGTAAGACCAGGAAAAGGCATCAACATCACACCAAGAGAGAGGCTGTAAGGTAATAAACTGAAAGGATTTGCTTAAATCTTTGGGACCAATGTCACTCTTTTTAATTCATATGTTCGACATTCTAATTTCCTAAGCAGGTACCCGTATACAGAAATTTCACAGGAGATCATGTTGCTGAAAATCAGCTTGCACATGCTAGGGGGACAAAGGGCTACCTTGCCATTTTATACACATTTACTGTGAATGGCACAACATAATTTTGGTTGTCTACCAGCTAGGATTACTCCATGAAGACTTTTGAAAACATGATTCCTATGCTGCACATTTAAGACTAATTCGCTGCCAGAATGATACAAACGAAAGAAACTGCCCTGCTCCCTTGTATGGAGCTGTATGGAAGGTGTCCTAGAAACTGGGAAGGAATAACAAAGGGTGTCACTCGTGTGCAGTTAGACTGGACTCACCTTCTGCAGATTCAGAAAAGTATGAGATGTTGTTTGGATTGCTTTTCCCCTGCTTTCCAGTCTGCTGGCATATGCTGAGCTTTATTGCTTCTGAAAGCACCCTTGCAGCCATTCCATGAGACTTTGCCATCTCCCAGTGACACAGTCCTCACTGCACGTTAGTTGCTGTTGGAATCTCTCATGCGTAGTTGGGCCTGGCTGGAGCAATGTTAAATATGGCTAAAATAATGTTGTTGTGCTGAAGGCAATGTTATTCACATTACAACTGTGCCCAGAGACCCTTCCAGGCTGAGCTAGACACTCCTGCCTGGCCCTCAGAGCACTCCACACTAATTTACCATGCAGAAGAGACAGAGAGAGAGAAAAAAAATGAAGTTACAAAGTCTTGCTTAAAGCTCAAAACACATCTTTTGAATCATGGGCCAGTACCCCTTAGCAAACCTGGTCCTTCAGCCTGGATGTGCACTGCGCAATGAGACACCACACAGCATAAAGCTGCTTTAAATCACAGCTCAAAGATTTCTCCAGTGCCTGAGGACCCCCAGAGCCATTGTCTTGGTGCTTCATCCACCAGTTTTAACTCTCACTGGTTCTCCAGATGGGAAAAACTTCAGGTGCATCACATTTCATAGTCCCTCTGTGAACAGAAGTATGGAGCGTGCCAAATCCTCCCCGCTCCCACTTGTTTCAGACCCAAAATGGAAAGTGGGGGAAACTGAAGATCCATGCTTGTTTTCCTTTTTCATTCCTCAGGACCTGAGGAAATTAAACCACTTCCAACGGGGTAAAACCATTCACTCAATTCTATTGTGTGACATTTCACCCACAGTTCTGTTTCTAAGGACAACAAAATCCCATGATGGAGAAAATGAATAAGTACTCCCATCCCGTTCATCCCAGTGGACACAGAGGCTGACAGAAACAAATGTAAAGTAAATTGCCTATATATTATCAGACAAAGCTGAATCCCACAACAAACAAGCATTAAATCTGCTTCCTTGTTGCCTAAACCCCAGAACCTCTGAGAAAGAAATAACAAAAGAAATTTAAAGGCATGCTGAATTACAGCCTGTTCAGAGGCCTACTGTGCAAGGGGCTACCACACCAATAAATATGATGAAACCTACCCAGAAAATATGTTTTTTCTCTCTTTTCAAAATGGGCTGAGGTAAGTGAGACTACTTGAACTCATTCTGAGCTAGAATGGCCTGTCTCAGCAGGTCCTTCAGAAATGTCTTGCTTATGTCTACTTCCTTCACCTGTAGCAGAGCTGCCCTCCTCCTCACAGGTGTTTGTAAGGGAAATGAGGCGTGTTATGGTGGCTAAAAAATGACACAATTCTGCAACAATATCATCACCCCCGATTCAAGCCGTGTTTTGAGGAATTGCTGCTTCCTCCACCACAGAGCACGCTGCTCATATCGTGGGCTGCATGTGCATCTCAAACTCAGAATACTTACTGGGCTTTTACATCCCACTTCAACCGTGTCTTCAACTCCCCACTCATTCACTTCTCAGCATCTGAAAAGGCAGACACACCACAGTTCTTCTGGATCATCACTTAAGTCTCCAATTCACTGACGAGCTCCTCCTGCTGATTTACAGGCTTAAACCTCAGTAACTACCACTGGGTTTGCAATTTCTAAAGCAATCTAATATCAAAGGGAGTCATTACATGTAAAAACTGTGCTTCCTACAAATAAAACCCAAGGTTATTCAAAGGTACATAAATACAAACTCACTCCTGGAGGAGGCAGAAAATTAATTTCTGATACATGCATAGTTTACCTAAGCTGCAGGATGACAATTTACACTTGTACAAGATTGGACATCCCCCCATTATTGCTGCTGTTTCCACTGTCTGGTAATTTCCTCCTCAGCTTGTGCTGCTGGTATCCATGGCAGCTGTGCATCCCACCGGGGGCCTGCCGAAAACACCCTCCAAGAGGGGACACACACAAAGTACAGATAGCAGGCAGATGAAAGAAATAATACAGGGTTTGGAAGGAAAAAGGGTTGCACTTTGATATTTAATCAGAAAAAGCATGCTAATTAGAGATTACCAACAGTGAAACAGGTCAGAATACATAGATATCAGGGATAATTAATGTATCACTAAAATAAATGCTAGAAGCCAAAACCAAAGCAACCCCCCAAACATCAATTCTGTCAAGGAATTGAGGAAATAGTGAATCCTGCATACTTTTGAGGCATTCTCCTCATGCACAGGCAATTGCATCTTTAAGAGCCTGTCCAAAGGACGTTTCACCAGTGGTACCCAGAGGGTAGTGGAGAAGATAGAAAATCCCAGGTGGTCCTTCCTTAACTCTAGCCACTACCAGCTTTCCCTGGACATAATTCAGTCATACAGAGGGAACATAAAACTTTACCAAAATGTCACATCAAGGTTCTGCCTGTGCAGACAATTATTTAAAAGTCAATATCTTATGTAGCAGCACCGAAGTGACACGGGGCTCAGGGCTGCCTGGGAGCACAGGGACAAAGCCAAGCTTCAAGCATCACAAGTTTGAGGATTTGTTAAGGCTAAGAAAATGCTACTGGGTACAACCAAAACATTCACCAATAGCATGTAAACCTCCCAGAGGCATTTCCAGTACAAATCAGAGCCAGGCATCCCTCTGTGCTGCACCACCTGAACATCTGCACTATTTCTGCTAAAGGACAAAAATATTAGCTCAAAATTTTATCATGAAACCCAAGTGCTATTCTCCTGAACTTTTTTTTACAGAAAAATGTTATGGAAGATGTGAAATGTCTGACAAAACAGCCACATAAAAAGAGGCCACTTAAAACCCTGTCTAGTTCATAGAAAGAGACCTATTGATTAGAGCATGTGATTGATCAAAGCCTAAACCAATGCCTTGTAGGGTTATCTCTGACAGACATTTCTTTTTAAATCTTCCACTAGAATAAACTGCAACAGGAAAATTCAAGTTCTGTATTTCCCACATGAGGTAATTGTGGAGTTCCAACCAACAAAATCCTTGAAAACCAATGAAAACTTGTCACTAACTGTGAACTTTTGAGAAAATAAAACTGGGTACAGCAATTACTGTTGCCACTACTAAGATGTAAGTCAGGAATTTCATGGAGAGGATTAATAACAAAACAAAGCCAACATGTTATCACAATGTTTGAGGGAGTGAATTTCTCTCCACTGTATTATTTCTATTAACAAACAACACCAGAGACAAAAATACACTGTTTGAGAAATTTTCCTGACCAGCAGCTCCTTTTAAACTGTGAAGAAAAATACCCCTGCAGTACTTGCCATGAATGCCAATTAGTTTTCTGTAGCAAATCTCAACAGATCTACGGGATCCAGGAGCACCTTGAACCTTTTGAGCTGAGGCAGACTGTGAACCCTTGCCAAGTTCTTGTTCTGGAAACCACTGCATCCACCCAGGGGTGAGATCCAGTGCAGTCCCAAGGTCCAGGAGTCCTTGAGTCATGATCTTCCTTCTGAGGTGCTCATTAGAAAATGCTAATTCTTTTTATGGGGAGGCAGCAAAGTAAAAGAACCATTACTTTGTTGCTTCCAACAGCTTTACAGCTAATTTTTGCATTCACTTTTCTCCTGTTTCATTTTTATCTGTTTTGAATTGCCTGTGATTAAAGCAGTAAGATTAAAAAACCCCAAAAACTTACTTGAGTTACAGAAAACAAACAAAAAAAAACCCCATTCCCACAGATCAAAGAAACAAATGATAAAAACAACAACAAAAAAAGACAAAATCCTTGCCTTGAGAAGAAAATGTGTAGAACTTTTTATTTCTGCTGGTAACTCAGGGACTACAGTAATGATTAGACATTAACTATCCATTAACAAATAAGTAATAATTTATTAATAAAATAATAAAATAAACAATAAAACAATACATTTTTTTTCATCTCAAATAGGATGGGTGCTTTAACTTGGGAAAAGCCTTTTGGGAACCTTATCAACAGAAAGTTTGTGTTTGCAATTTATAATCTATATAAATTAGGGCCAGCATTTTCTGCCCTTAATATAAGAGAAAATAGGTTTTCTTCCCTGTTATTTTAGATTCTGAAATTGTATTGTGCCTCTTTTATCTAAAGCTCTCCCTTCAATATTTGAATGGGCAGGGCTTTGGCCTGGCTGGAATATAAACCAATCAATAGTAATGTTGCTGCACCTTTAGCTAGAAGAGACAAAATTCCACTATGAGGTCTCTAGGGAAAATGCCAGTATAAAACAAATTTAAAAAACCACCCCTATCAAGGCTGAATGCGCAAGCCAAAAATTTACTTTTCTATGAGCTTTTCTGACACTGAAATGTTCAATAAGTGCCAACAGATAAGAATATGTTGAAACAAACTTATTTTGAATTCAAACGTTTGAACAAAGCACTGCATTTTATGTGGGTTTTTTTCCTACTTGCTTTTGCACCACAAGAAGTTCAAGCCTCCTAGGCAATTGTTATTTATTAAATCAATAGAAAAATGGGGCTTACACTCAACTCTCTCATTCAAAAAGAAAAATGGTAAAAGCCTAAGCCTTGCATTTCAAAACTTCTAGCCTTCCTCTTGAAGCTGGAGGACAGCTGAGATCACCTCCTAAGGTTTCACAGGAGAGAAACCACTTCAGGCTGAGAGCGCGCTCGGGAAGCTGCTCCTGCCTCCTCCTCGAGAGAGCTGCTCCCCAGCTCCTCTGGGTGCTTCTGCTGTGTGAGCTCTCTGCTCACCTCCCTCCACAGCACCACTAATCCACTCAAAGGTATTTCCCAACTGCCCTCCTTCCTCTCACTGCAACAAAACGTGAGGTGCTTGGGATGTTCTCAATGGCCCTGGAAAACTCCGGGAACTCCGGAGCTGTGGCTGTGACAAATCCTGAATGCTGACTGCTGTGGCTGGATTTGAGTATTCATCTTGCACCATTCCCTAAGCCTGGGCTTCCATTTCTGCTTTTTCCTGCCCACAGGAACAACAAAGCTGTTCCCAGATCTTTAGGAAGCTTAATCAATTAAGCTTGAGTAATTCATGTCTTTAAAACACCTCAAGATTATTAAACAACAAACAGCATAGAGCTGCATCGATAGGTTAAGTTACTTGGATTATATTTGAAGAGAAGATGTGTGAAAGTATTAAATAAACAACACCACAATTTAATACTAAAAAGCAGCAGAGTTAGAGTTATTGCAGCCTGAGGTAACAGATAAGCAATCAGCATTTCACCCAAACAGATATACTGTAGTAGAATTACTGAAATTACAATACCCAGTGCTGCTCTTTGGAGAGAACTTTATTGCTAGGGAAAGCTCTTTTTTACACAAGCACTGCCTTGTCTATAAAGTTAGCACAAACACCCTGCTCAAACACATCACCAATTGCTTTAATCAGATACTCCAGCAAACCACCCCCTCAGCCATGTACATTGTACCCAGAGACAGCACTGATAAGTGCTCATCACAAAATGCTAATTGCATTCCATTAAAAATACTCAAGCAGCCTATATGATTTCACATATTGCATGCTATTTCCCTCTAATTGGTCCAAAAGGAATATTTTCCTTTACCTTTGGTTTCCATGTGAACTTCAAAATTGTTCTGGAACTTGACAAACACTTTGATGTTTCTTTGCGTTTGGAAAATCTTTACCCAATAAATTACAATTATGTAAATATTAGCCCCTCTGGGGTATAAGTTCCTCTTTGAGGCATAAGATGATTAGAGCAGAAAAATTATTAGATTTGTCCATGACCACGCTATACTTTCCTTCCTCAGGAAATTCTGTTATCAAAGACTTTAATCCTATTCCCACCAAAGCAAGGAAATTTGGCCACTGAGTTAAATGGAAAAAGAATTCATTTCACCCATTCAGACAGTCCCCTAAAAGCCTCGATGATAGTAACATTCCTGGCATGAATATTTAGTTCCAGTTTTTAACACTGGAACTTTCACAGTTGTGAATGATTTTACTCATACTGATGCCTTGAGAGGCCTCCTAGAAACAGAGGCCAGACAGGAGTAAGGGAATAAAGGTGGGGATTTATTGAAAAGTCCTTCAAAGGTACCCCTGGGGAGCCAGAGGCTGCTGCCCAGATGGGCCCCGAGATGGAGCCCAGGGCACGAGTTCCCCCCACTTTTATAGGTTTGGTCCATTTGCATAGCAGGGTTAATTCTCCAATCAAAGCTTCAGTTAATGATGTAATTCCCCTCAGCTTGCCCCCCTCAGAGGCTCTTTGGTTTACACCTTTTGGGCCCAGGACAGTCTGGGTGTCCTTGGAGAGCAGCCCCGGAGAGGCTTTGTTGTGTCTGCCCAGCACAGAGAGCAGCAATGAACAGGCTCCAGGAAACTCCAGAGTTACACACTGGGCACTGCTGGGTTTGAAAAATATAAAAGTCCAAACCCAAGGCATCAGTTCCCTTCCTACTGACGTAAAATCTCAAGCTTTCCTGAAAAGCTGCAAAATGCTGCTCAGCCCAGCTGGCAGCGGGACGGGCAGCGTGCAGCAATCCCATCTCGTGGGAGGTGCGGGGGGCTGGCCGGGCGCAGGGGTAGCACACAGAGCTGCTTCTGGCACTGCTGCTCCGGGGGGAATGGCCTCATCTGGCACCCACAGAGCTCCCACGGCGATCACAGGGCCTGTGCCAGACGGGCACCCACAGCTGAGGAAGGAGGGGATGCACAAACAGGTTGGTTTTTGCAACCCTGGTTCCACCACCCAGGCCCTTCTGTCCCCTTTGCGAAAGGCACAGTTTGTACTCTGCTCCTGGAGGCTTTACACTGAGCCCAAGAGTCTGTTTGGGCAGCAAGCAGTTTTCCCTGTTCCATCCTTTGCTTGTGTGAGTATAAAAGGCTCCCACAGAGCTTAAACCCCTTTCCCTCGGAGCAGACCAGCTGGCTTATGATTTGGTGGAGCTGTTTCCCTGCGGGTTTTCTCATTGTTGAGGACCACGAGACAGTCAGTCTCAAGGAATGAAAGGAAGACAGTGCTCTTACCAGCAAACACAGCGGATTTGAGCTCATTTGCAGACATACCAGGCTCCAGGGATGGAGGGAGGAAGCATTATCCTAAATTTAAGGATTTATCTTTAAAACCCGAGGCCAGAGAATATAGCCTCCTGAATAATTTACTTTGCAACACATTTAGGAGGATGAATTAGGGTAGAGATCAGGGTGGAATTTTTAAGAAAGCTTTTTTCCTCTATTCATAGAATGAAATGGAAAGTGAATAGTGTTATCTGTTCATATTGTAAAAGATACCCACTTTGGGGTAACTCAAATTTCTAGCACAGAAAAAGGACAACATGCTAGATTCCAAACACATTGAGAACCATTTTCCAGGAGGGAAACAATGATTTCATGAATTTGAAGTCTTGTCACCTGCTTTCAGCCCATAACACCTGTTTAAAATATTTTTTACGCATACATGCCTGCATGAAAATAACATATTCCTTTAGAAGCACAGCAATAATTATCTAGAACTGTGGCCAGTGCTGATGGGCCTAGAAACATCACAAAGTGTTATGGGAGCATTTGATGTTCACACCATCAGGTGGGGGCTCTGTGTTATGGGAGCATTTGATGTTCACACCATCAGGTGGGGGCTCTTGCCAGCCCAGCTGTGGAACACAAGTTTCACCTGTATTGCTATTGATGCCTTAGGTTTTGACTTCTATATTTTTCAAACCCAGCAGTGCCCAGTGTGTAACTCTGGAGTTTCCTGTAGCCTGTTNATTTCTATTATGTTACACACACACTAATATGGGTATAAAGGTGTTTGTTATGCTACACACAGATTAATTTTGTTCCACCCTCCTCCACCCCAACCCAACCCAATGCTGTATTTTTTTTGTACACAGAATTGCTGCTTACAAAGGGAATTAGAGTTCACCAGTACTCACACAAAGAGATTAAGCCAGTGCTGTCTGCTGACTTTAAATGCAACTCCTGGTCATTTGAACCTGGAATTTAGCATTTCTGGAAGTATTACCTAAATATCTGGAAAAAAAAAAAGTTACAAGTTTTGCCCTGGTTTTCTGGGGGAAAAATCCCTTGCAGCTGAGGGGGATAGATGAACTCCCAAGAGCTGCAGAAGAGCTCTGGAAATGAGGACAGTCTCCTGCTGCCAGTGATGGGCAGGTCTGGCTCTGCCCCAGCCCACAAGCCTACTGAAGTGCCCATTGTAACTGATCCATGCACTTGAGTACAAAGGAGATTAAATTTTCTTTCTAGTCTACAGAATATGACTCAGTCACTCAGCTTCCTTTTTTTTTTTTTTTTTTAAGGTTTTTGAAGAGAAGGAGTACAAAAGCTCTGCCAATCATGTTTGCTTTATCTTATCCCACACCCTCCTTCATACAAAAGAAGCTGCAAAGTATTCTTTTTAGCTTGTTTACCTGAGGTTTCACAAAATCCATATGATTTTGAAAGCCCAAAAGCATTTAAGAAGGATGTCTTTGTAAAACATTGCTAAAGAGCACAAATACACTTTCACAGTTGCCTGTAAGTACCTTCCTTTACATTCAGGTAATGAATGTTAAGATGGCCAAACGTGACAAAATTTTGTCTTGATCTCTTTTTCTTAGTTTTTTCACCTTTCCAGTGCTTCAAATGAAAAGCAACATCCAAGAGAACCCTTCTAACCTCATGAAACATGGCTGGGCATCATCCAGAAAGGATTTCTTCTCTAGAGAGCAGACTGTAGGTACACTCAGCTATTTGTACACCATTCAAACAGAGAATTTGTTCACTCTAATTACCGGGTGACAAAGCTGACTGAGATTACAGCTCCAGACTTTGCCCCCATCAGTCCAGCACAGAGAATGTCTCCGAGAAATCCATTACTGCACCAAAATGAACTCCACGCTGCTGTTAACTGCTGCTAATAGAGCTGCAGCTTAACTCTGTTCTCACCGAGGGTAATCTATCATTCTGCAACTGGTTTCAGCCTGTTTCAATGTGGCCATTGCAGGTTAAGTGTTAGGGAAAGGAAAATCAGCATCTGCTGCTTGTTTTGTGCCCTTCATTAGCATCTCAAAACAAACTGAGCGGCTTCAGCAAAATAAAATGTTTGAAGGCTTTTTTTTCCCTTTTACCCATTTCTTCAGCTTGATGGGGATCTTCCAGAGCATTACACTGTAACTGCTTGCACATGGCCTCTATTAACAAACTGCTCTTAATTTTGACTTTCTCAGCAATACTATCACTTGTTCAAATTGCTTTGGAGGCTCTCCAACCGATCTGAATGGTATCTGATCTTAATCAACTTTTCTCACCCTTTTTCAAAGAGTTGGTTTTGCACCAATGTACAAATTTGCAAATATTGTGGCAGCTGTTTGGGTTTTTACAAAGAAGAAAAGGACACATTTAACCAGCACACATTTCTAATTTGTGGTCTTCATCAAATCAGCATCAAAAAATTATAGTACAAAAATTAAAATAAATAAAAATCAATTCCCTCCTTTATGGTTATTCATAGTTCTTGAGAAGCCACTTCCTCACTTATCACTTACATGGTTTGGGACCTGTTTTTCAAATGTTAAGGCTGTTTTTCCATAACTTTCCTCTCAGCAGTGCAGCTTTTCCCCTGCTGATGATTTTCAGGTAAAGCAAAATTCAAAACTACAAAAATAAGAACAGCTGGTTTGGACCCTATTCTCTCTTCCTCTTTAGAGACAACAGAAGAAGTTTGACTTAAAGACATTTTCTCTATCCTTATTTATCTGGTAGGAAATTTTTGTTACTATAATTGTCTCAAGACAACAGACCAATGTAGGGAAATGAAAGAAATAATTTAAGATCCTGTTGAGAGCAGACAAAACTCAATTCCCCAGTACAGGCAGGTAGCTAAAACCCTGATAAATTACTGCTGTATGATATATCTCTCGTAAAATTGGAAGAGAACGGACCAAAAGCAACGCTAAGAGGGCTGTTGTGATGCACGAGTTGGAAGGAAAAATAACTACATTAGAAATGTTCCAGATCACTTTCAGCAGTGGAAATTAATGGAACATTGTCAATTAGCCTGGAACACTTAGCTTAATGTATTTGGAATTTGCATGATGGATGGTTTTATGTAACCCCATGACAAGGCTCTGCAGGCGAAAATTGTTCTGAAACTATGTTCCTCACAAAGGTGAAACAAAAAAAATCCAATTATATACATCCATATAACATTTCCCAGGCATAAAACTGGGCATTTCCTCTTCCATTTAGGCTTTCAAATATTATCCAGAAGTAAATCCCTTGCTGAAAAGCCCAAGGGAACAATCTGAGTAGCAGTTTCGCAGCCAAAAGTGCCCAAGGTAAATTTGCATGTAGTTGTAAGACTCTGAGAAATGGGTTCTATATTTCAGATGTCTAAGCATGCACCTGCTGTCACACCTGCATGAACTGCAGCCAGGCAGCAGAGGTGCTTTCTGGTCATCACCATCCTGTTCTCTTCAGGCAGAGCCATCAGCTCACGAATAGGTGAGTGATAAGGCAGTGCAACAAGCTGCACTGAGACTGCAGACATCGGGCAAAGGGCCAGCATCTGACTCGGGAGCTGGTTCTTGAAAAGTAAAGGGGAAAATTCCCCCTGATTACAACAATTTTCTTCCCATAAAACTGCAATAAGAGCCCTCATAGCAAGTGCTTCTCCTGGACTAAAGATTGTGCAATGAAAATGACTTGTGAGTTTATGAAGAACATCTTGTGACCCAAGTGCAGACATCTCCACAGAGAGTTGTTTCGTTGGTTTGTTTGTTTGTTTTTGTTTTTTTTTTTAGTCTGGGATACAGGGAACTCTAGAGAGATCCCTAGACATTATAGCATCTGTAGACTAATTTAATATCAGCATATTCCCCTGATGCAAGTTCAGCCATCTGTCAAACCCCTTAAAGAGCAACAAGTCAAATGCATAACACATTTTAAAAGTATAAACTATTCATCAACAGGCAAGACCTCCCTCAGGTTGCTCATTAAGAAGCCACATACTGGTACAGTTATAGAGTTGTAACTGCATGTCTTGGCTCCACTTTCTCAGGATTTACTTTAGCAAAAGATGGAATTAAACCAAATTTACATTCTTAAACTTACTGCTGCTTTCTGTTGAAAAAAAATAACCTTCTTCTCTGACCTGAACTTTATGTGAGCCCCTGACAAAACCTGTGCCAAATCAAACTTTTTACTGAGCATTCAGCACTTGTCACTGGTATAGCTCCTTCCCTTTTCATTTATTCTGTCTCAAGGGTAAAATGAATTCTTGAGTTTCTTGAGCTTAGACCTCCCCCACAAAAGTGATCAGTGACCTGGAAAATATAAGAAAACCTAGAGAGAGCTACAGATGGTACTTCTGTGGCAGTCCAAAATGTTTAAAATCACCCTCCTCTCAGAGCCAAACCCAAACAAAAATAAATAAAGCATCAGATGCCATTGCATATATCGGAACTGCACACTCAGTTTGTCACTTTTATTCATAAAATTAAATCCTAATCAGGTTACTCAGAGCAAGACTCCTCCACCCCGTCAGGTTCCATCTGTTCCCCTGGAGAAGAAGCTGGAGCTAGAGGAATATGGCATTTCCAGGAGATTTGTTAGCTCTCCCTTCTCCCTGCTTTCCCCACAACCAGGATATTCCTGCAGCGGGTGTGGAACCTGCCCAGAAACTTCTTCAGAGAACAGAGACCTCAGAGAGGCCAGAGGAGGAGGGACTGACAGCATGGGGGATGAGTTGCCAAGGGAAGGGAGGAGACTGGGAGAGTTTCAGGTGGAGAGAAGACGGAGTGGTCTGTCTTGGGGTGACATTATCATTTTATCCCATTTCGTCTGTTCTATGCCCCGAAATTACTTCTGTGCCTCTCTGAGCCTTTAAACTGAGCCTGAGAGGGAGAAGAGAAAAATACTGAGTGAATTTTTCAAAGCAGTTGTTCAAGGACACAGACACTCACTGCTCTCTGTTTTTTGGCTTCTGCAGCAGCAAGAGGGGAGGAAACACCCCTTGCTTTTCAGCCAGCTCTTGGCTCCTTTCTCTGGAGGGAGAAGGAGAGTTGGGCTTTGTTTTTTTTTCCTGGGACTTTTGGATTTTTTTTCCCTTCCTTCTCTTCTGGACTGTTCTACAACATCAGAACACACCAGGAGAACTTTCTTCCAAGGCTCCAGGGGGCCCACACCGACCCAGCTCCGAGAAGGAGGAGGGGGACCTATGCCTCCCTGAGAAGGACTCTGAAATCTCCCCAGGTTTCTCTCCACAGTGAGAGGTTTTATTATTTAGCATCATTATCCTTTCCTGTGTATTTGTTAAATAAATAGTTTTTATCTCTTTCACTTTCCGCTGAGGAAAAATCCTTTTTTCCTGAACCTGGTGGAGGAGGGTTGGTTGTAACCTGCCTTGCCTTAAAGGATATTCTCCTCCAAATTTGTCCAAACTGGGACACGGTCCAAGGAGAAGGCAGATGGGCACACCTCAACAAGGACTCTGCAGGGGTGTGGAAGGAGGAGCTGGAGGAAAGAAGGCAAACACCAAGACTGAAATCTAGCCAGCTTCAAATTCAAACAGATTAAATAATCCTCTGGGTTTTTTTATTTTGTTATCTGTATACAATTAAAACATCAATCATCTCACTTCCAAGCAGGGAACTTCATAATTGTGGGTTACTCTGAACAAGAGCCCTGCTTCCAAAGGTATTTCAACTTACATGAATTTGGTATGCTTACTGAAAAATTTATTTTTTAAAACTTCACTCCATAACAAACATTCATAATGTACTCCTTCCAAATGGGCCCAAAGATGATGAAAGCACTGTTTTCTTAGCTGTGGTTTTGAATTCCATATTTAATAGTGACATTTATTAAACATTAATTTGAAAATGCATAATTTATACCAATGGTTAACATAGGTGAAGAGTTCTGCCACTCATGACCTCTGCTTGAGCACTTACCACTATTCATACTCACTGAGTCAAGTGAAGGTGGAATATTATAACTCTTCATTGTGCCCAAGATTCCCAATTTTAACTTACTTTGGCAATCAATAGGTGCCCCTGGGCCACACCTGGAAGCCACCAAGAAGCCCAGAGAAGAAGGAAAGCAGCCTCTCTCCCATTTACATCTTTGGAGACTGAGTACGGCAACAGAAAAACCTGCAGAAATTCACGGCTGAGGGGCAGTAAGAACAGTTTTTATGACTGTACTAACCAGAACTGGTTTTATGAATGCCTCAGGTCCATTTCTGTGCTGAGCCAGGCTGAACCACCACTGGCAATGGTTTATAATCAATCTATTTGATGCTGCATTGAAAGGACTGACAATGGTCACTCAGACAGCAACTAACAAAGGAGCTGAAAAAATAGTTTTACTCGAGCCAATTCTCTCTTCTCACTTTGCAGTTACTGAGGTGTAGAAGACAATATGGGACATGGATTTCAAAAAGGAATTACCAGGAGATGAATATGTAAGAATTGACTGGTGCAAAGGCACTTATTGAGCTGCAGATGTGCATCAGTAAATCCACATTATTAACCTGAACAAAGCAAGAGGGAGATCTGAGAGCTCCCTGGTTGGTGCTCCCGGCTCACACCTGCCTGGCCAACATGATCAGAACAGGGCAGAAAATTCCCTGGCCTGCACAGACCTCTAAACAACTGAGAGGTTTTGTCTTAGGTCCTCCTGCACTTCCATGCACTGTCTGTGACACAGAGAACACTATTTCCTTACATCAGCAGGTGATGCACAACATTCATATTGGGTTAAGCACTGAAGTCAATGAAATTTAAGAATTTCCAATGTTTCAGAGGGTGAGATACCCTGCACATGGTAAATAGGTATTAAAATCTCATCTTTAGTCTTCAGTATATAAAAATATATATATAAGCATATAAATAAAAAGTATTCCCAGTCATTGGCTTGTAGCTGTAATTCCAATACCAGACTGTTGAATGAACAGATTAAAATAGTGTTTTTTCCTCATTTAGACCCTTTCCTACAAAAATTAAGGAAAACACCAGGAAAAAGCCCAGTAGCAGTTTCATTTACAATTCCCAGCCTCCAAACTGTTGTACTACAGACACATCACAGATCTCAGAAAGGGCCTGCTTAATAGCAAATTATTTAAGTTTTAACATTTCAAATGTTGCTATCTCCCAGCTGTAAGGCAATTACAAAAGGCAACTGAGAATATCTCTGCAAATGTGTTTTTAAACTTGTAAGCTGTTACACTACATAAAACTGGTGCAGTGCCACGGAAATCAATTAAGTTTGATGGGCACAAAGTTGGAGAAGAATCACAGTATGGATGTCCAAAAGTTAGCAAGAAGGTAAACCTTATTCAGCAAATATCAGGCATTACCTTCAACCTTTTTGATTTCCATTTTCAAAATTTTAAAAATACTCTGTGGCACGTGTAAATTGATCAGCTACAAATCCCTCATTCCCAAGAAGCCAAACAGTTCAGTTCCATAACTTCCATGCTTTAAAATTAACAGTCAATGAAGTTGAATTGTGTGTTCTTAACTTAAACTGTAAAGGAAAAATTCCTGTAATATCCACATCAAATGAATGGTCTTGGGTTGGAAGGATTTGCTGGTGATTTCAGAGTCACTTTCTGTAAGCTGAAACTGGAAAACCACCAATAGCACCAATTTTCTTCTTTTTTCTGTCTATGAAAGATTTCCATCAATATGGGATCAAGAAAATAAGTACATCCATAATAAACCCTAAACTAGCTAGAAATATGCAAATGAATACACAAGATAACAAAAAATAATTTATTTTAAAAAGTGTCTGAATGTATTCATTTAATTCCTATTCAAACCTCTCTGAAACTACACAAATCTGAACTTCTGGCCTGGAGATTTTGGCCTGAGTGTTGTACATCACTTCCCAGAGAACTGAGAGCAGAAGGTGACAGCAAGAGTTCAACATCCTCTTCCACTTCTGTAGTGCACATTACTGAGATATAAATAGGAAAAGGAAATACTTTGCTGAAGGGTATGTAACAAGCAGAAATGGGTCCCACATCTCCAACACACTCCGGTCCCTGACTTCCACAGATCTTTATATCTAAGACACAAAATATGCAATGAGCCAATGTAGTAAGTAATAAAGATAAAGGGAATAGGCATCAGATTTTAGCTGGGATTACCTGCATGCAGAATTCCCAAGAAGAGTGATCCTAGTGCTGAGTAGTACAACATTTAGTTGGAATACAAGCAGTATCACTTTGGTCATGAAGAAGGGCTGCTTGCTCAGTCTCTGCAGGTTCTTCCACAGCAGCCCAAAATGACTAACACATAGGCAAATTCTAGGAGATGTCAGATAGCTGATATGTAATCTGTCCTGAAATAAGTGAAATGTGTGAATATCTCTGCAGTCTAATGGACTAAGTAGTGTGAAGTACTGTTAGAAAAGCAAAAATCTCGAGTTTTACACCAGACTTTTCTACTAGTTTATCAGTAAGTGAGACTAATGCCACTTTTTTCCAGCTCCATTAGGCCACACACCACACTGCAGAACCCAATTTGCAGCAGAGGTGACGGCAGAGCCAGCACAGCTTCTCCGTCTATCTTGTCCACGCGTGACCCAGCCCTTGGCAGTCAGCAGCTCCTCCCTCCCACTGCTAATGAGCAGGAACTGTACCTGTGGCAGGTAAAGGCTCTGCCTTTTCTACCAACAAGCACAGCACAAAAATCATGTCCAGACCACAGCCCATCCAGCACAGACCCTGCTCTCAACCTGGTCTCCACCTGGGTTTTTTAGGTCTATAGGAAATTGACTGAGAACCGAACATTTCTATGGGAGCCGGCAGGCAGCCCAGCAACAATCCCCCTTTCCCAAAATGCTGCCTTTCCAATGTGGCTGCTGCCCTCCCATTCTATCCCTCTGCACCCCACAGCACCTGGCAGCACCACGGCAGCTCTGGAAGACACTCCTGGGAGAAGAGTACCTAGCAAACTGCTGAATATCTCTGACACTTCAGATCCTGACACTGCTCCAGTTTCCTGAGATCCTGACGTGGCTGAATCACTTAGTAAAGCTTTTCAGGCAAGGGAGAGGAGAACAAGGCAGTGAGAGGGTGCTCAAGGAAATTTTCAGGAAATGTAAGGTAACATTACTGCGATGTGCTCTCCCAGCATCCTGTGATGTGTAGCTCAGGCAAATTTTGAGACAGAGAACATCTTTGTATTTAGCCCCAAGAGAGTTCCTCACCCATTAATTTCTTTGATCTGCTCTTGAAAGCTGTGTAAGCTTTCAGAATTTATGTCATCTTATTGGAAATGTTTTCACTGCCTGATTGCACTGGGTGAAGAACACAGAAGTAAAAATGAAGATTAAGTTTCTACTATGGGCTTATTTTCTCTGAGTGTTCCTTCTACACCTTGATCATCTATCAGCCTTACTTTCTAGCTTCCTAATTGTAATTCTGATGTATTTGAAAAAAAAAAAAAGATTTATTATTCACCTTTTTTTCTCCTTCCCTGTCTTGTTTTTTTACATTTAACCTGTTGGAGTTCACCAGCCATTGTATCTTTCCCTTTGAACACAGATTTACCTCGTGGCAGGGCATTTTCTTGCTTCTTACAGTCCCCTTATTCTGCTTTTTAACAATGACAC
The DNA here is from genome assembly GCA_013399225.1 of Rhipidura dahli. Lineage (NCBI taxonomy): Eukaryota > Metazoa > Chordata > Aves > Passeriformes > Rhipiduridae > Rhipidura > Rhipidura dahli. Next base: position 21,219 of record VXAC01001164.1, read on the forward strand.
TTTATTTCTGGGTTTGTTTTTCAAAACATTTTGATAAGTAGGTTAATTCTGTTTTTCTGGTTCAGCATCCTTGGATAGTCCCCATTCTGCCTGCAAGACATTTACTTTGGTTTCAAAACAATTCCACACCCTTTCAAGTGTTAAGTGTCAGCATTTTAATCACTTTTTTCAATTCAGATAAGCCTGTCCTTGCTGTGTAGACTTCCACTCCTCCAGACAGCTCTTTAGCATTGATGAAATTGTTCCCCTCATCCTTGTGGGCTCTCTCCCATATCCCAGCTGCCCACGGACACTAAACCACTCCACCTCCTCACCTGGGTTTACATCCAAAGGGAACCACGGGCTGAACGCTGCAGAAAAGAGCAAAGCACAGTATGAAAATCTCATTCCAACCCTCAAGTGGCCTGTGATTGCATGGGATAATCCCAGAGTAACCACCACAGCACAGAATTAGTGTAATTTGGGTGAGTTTGCAACACCAAGACTTGTGACTTGTTTGTGTCAATTTTTGGCTGCCTTTGGAAGCAAATCTGAATCCTTTCTTGAGCCACAACAGCCTCTGAAGATTTATCTCAAAGGCCTGATAAAGAGTTGCAGTCCACCAAATATGACACTGCCAACATCTCTACCTATCAGTTTTATGGGAAAAAAAGGAGATGGAACAGAGTAAAGAGCAGTTCAGTGCTTATTAGGAACAAATCACACTCTGAACAGTTCATGCAACAACTAAATCAGCAGGAACACAATGGGAAATGAGGGTAAAATGAAGCCCCATGTTAATAAATATGAAGCAATCTTTCATTTGTTTCAAAGCAATAGCTTTACCACCACTTTCACAGAATCAAATCATTATTGAAAATAGTGCTCTGTATTTCTTTAAAACTCTAAAAATCTACAGTTCTACTGGATGGATCTAAAGTATGCATTTTCCCACCACTACACCTATAAATTTCAGACTTTCTTATGAACACATTGTGCTGATTCAACTGCTCCTAAACAAGGAGCTATCCCAAACTCATCCTGCTCCTTTGAACCTTTGTTTCAAATGTGCTTTCCTTAAGCAATCATCACAACATCAAATGAAGAAAAAGATGGAAGAAAAGTTCAAGCTCTCATTGATTTTGATTTAAGGTGCTAGGAAGTCTCTCATGAAAAATCCAACTCGTGAGCAGTGATTGGATTAAAACTGGAGCAAATTCTCCTAACCAAATGCAAAACCTGGTAGACACTGAAATGGCATTTGTGAGGTTGCACTATCAGAACAAAACACCCACAAAGGAGAAAATAGGGGAAAACACATCAGGGTCTGTGCACACAAAGTAATTCAATATATTGCCCTCTCCATCTGCTTTATTTCAGCAACAAGTAGCTGAACAGGCAGAACTGTGCTTTGCTACTCTTAGCCCATTGTATTGCCTATTTGATTTATTTCACTGTGCTTTACAGGTCTGAGTTTGTGGACACAAGGAGCAGCAGTGCCAGTAACACTTCCTACCTAAGTTTTAGTCAAACATGAGAAAATTCTTATAGGGGGTGCTCCAAATTTCTAGAACATCATCAAATCATTCTGAATCTGTGCACAACAGTGCCCTTCCCTCCATCCTCTCATGAGTTTCACAACATGGGTGGGTTTTTCTTGCTGTCAAGAGATTTACCTTATTTTTTCAAGCACAAATGCTCCCAACCACCCTTACTCCCCACTGCAGATGCCTTGGTGTCCTAGGAGACACAACTGGGAAGTTGTGGGGTCCTCTCAGGACAAAGTTGGACACCTGGGTGGTCATCAAAACCTCCCTAGTTGCAGCCAGATTAATTTCTCCCATTTCTGACCTTGTTTCATGGGTATTGTCCAGAATAATGCCAACAATACAGAAAGAATTCAAAATATTTGCAACTCAAAAGGACTTCTATAGTGCTCAAGGAAATTTCACATCCTAAAATTTTCTTATACAATTCTCAAAAAACCTTAAAATAATATAAAAAAAGCGCAAGTAGATGACGTGCTAGAGCCAAAGGGCTCCTGCAGAGACTGTGCTGGATGTTTTTCTAGGAGTCTGCAATAGATACAAGTACTAAAAAAGCAAAGATGAGATCATGTACAGCAAAATGCACTACAGAATTAGGGAGTTTGGTGTTACACCCTAAATTAGAACAAAAGAGCAATCTTTGATCTGTTAACTCACTTGCCTTGATGATGAGTCTACTTCCTTGTTTCGAATTTTCTCCTGAAGAAAAGTCCTGTTCCCTCCATAAATCAAATACTTTTGAGCCTGTTTTAATTCAGAACATTTTTTCCTATTTTTTTGATTCACATCTCAAGTAAACAGGCTTGTTTTCATGATGAGTGCTAACAACAGTCCCCATCAACACAGCCTTTTATAGACTAGATACAGCTCTCTGATGCCATTCAATATTTGTTCATTTTAAATAATGAATGTAGCTTACCAAATGCTGAACAACTTTAAAATGCTTTATTACTCTTAAGAGCTTTGTGATGCACTTGGGAAAAAAATCAGAGTGTCTAAAAATAAGTATAAAAATGTGATGCTCCTTTCAGTATTTATTTCTATTTATCAAATCCAATTTTTCTAGCAATAGAAGCCCATGATTACTTAATAATAACTCAAAGAGCCAAAACATGTTTATATGATGATATGGCTATAGTTATGCTGAAAAGATGGTTAAGAAATGATGTCTCTTGCTCACCATGATGGTTTCCATTGGATATTCAGTCACATCTACACATATTTTATTTATTTATAGAAAATACCAGCACTTGACATTTCGTTTATTGCTGGGTCTGCGGGGAAAACTTCCCAGGAACATTTGTGAGGCCTAAACTCAAGTTAGCAAGGATTGGCAAACGAAGTAGCTGCCACATTCTTCGTTCTGGCTGTTCATCCTCACACACAGACCACGTTTTCGTCTGCCTGACCTCTCCCCAGCCTTGGGGCTGTCACGGGAGGTGGTGCCTCGTTCAAGGAGGTGAGAAGCAATCACAGGGTTCAAACATGCCCAGCCTGGAACACTTGTGAAAGCACCAGTGCTTCAGAGAGCCTTAAAATTCCAGCAGAATTTCTAATTCTGATAGAAATGCCTATTTGTGTCACACTCAACGATCAAATATTCTTGTGATAGTTATGTTGGGTTTTTTTCCCCACATTCAGAGTGGAATTTTTCCCAAATTTTTCTACATTCAGGCTCTGCTGGAGTCCAGCTACTTCCACCAGAAGGAACCAATGAGGCTGCTCTTTTCTTTCTATCTTACAGAAAGACCAACCATAAAATTCCTCCTGCACCTTTACCTTCTCCCTCTTTAGCTCTCCAACTCCGTGTGATTTTAACACCGGGTTATTCTCACAGCTAATAACAGAAACAAGGTTTAAATGTTTTTTCCCCAAACGTGGAGAAAGCTAAGCTGTTTGTGAACAAAAGGTTGAACCATTTTTATAAGACATAACTAATATTCTTGAAGATTGCAAGTATTTGAGGCATAGGTATGATGTAAATGTATCTGCTCCTATCTGCTTCTAGTTAATAAAACTGAGGGAACCAGATGTCTTTGAGATTATTGCAGATTTTCACTGCCAGTAACAATTAAGCCACAGCAGGGAACTCCTGGGGTAGGAGAAAACTGTAAAATTAAATTTCAAGTGCCTACAAACTAATCATACATTTAAAGCATACTCCACTGATGTAGTTTTGAAATCATTGTTCTGGCATATTATTATTTTTTCAAAGAAAATACAGATATCTGATGAAGAGAGTTTTAATTAAAAAATCTTGGCAAGACACCAAGGCTTAGACCTTCAAAAGAGTATTCTTTAAAAGCTCAAGTCTGAGGCCAAAAATGTCACCACAGAAGGAAAGAGACAAGCAAAGCTCTTGATATTTTAGGGGGAGTCTGAGACCATATGGGCAAAACTGGGGAAAATTTTGTCTCTTGTGTCAGATGCTGGGATCCTATTGAGAGGCAGATTTCTTCTATAATAATGGCCTTTCATTGACAGAATTATGCTGCCTGTTAACATTCCAGAAAAAAAAAAAAAAGAAAAAGAAAAAGTCATATGGAGAGTCACAACAGCCTTCTATAAATCCAGCATTTTAAGGGTCAGAGCACTTCCATCAGAAATCTCCAAGAATTTTTTTTTAGAAAAGAGATAATTTAGCTAATTTAGTTATAGTCTGTGGGTACAGGAATTGGAATAACTATACTTTACTTTAATGTTCCGTTTTGGATGCCATTCTTAGAGGGAAAATTGCCTTAGGAACAATTCTTAAATGAATTTAAAATAAAAGTCCACCAAATAAGCTTTGTCGATACGCCTAAAAGAATTCCTAAACTGCCCAAAAGAAATCCCCTAAGGACCACTATCACCAAATATAAAAAGAGCAATAAGTAAAGTTGATAGTACTTGAATTAAAACCCAATACCTCAACATACAGCAGCACAGCCCTTCCCAGATGTTCCTTGGCATACTCCCCTGCTTCTACTCTAATAGCACATTGATTAACACAGTGGCTATTTTTATAGTTTGGATTAAAGCAAAAAACTTTTGGACAGTTTCAAACAGATGAGGCTCCACCTGAGCAGCAGGATTTGTTGCTGTGACAATGATTGCTGCTGCCATTTAAATGGATAGGGCTCACTTGGTGCTTCCTATTAAACTGTTACAAAAATCCATCTTTTTCCCATTTAACCTTTTGCTCTTAAGGCACAGTCAAATTTATTTCTTAGCCAGGCCTTTTAAGGAAATGAGATCTATGCATTGAAACTGCATGGCTTCAATGGCTTGTAAATCCATCTGCAATTTTCCCTTAAATGCAATGGATATGTAAGAATTCCCAGGTACTGGAACTGTTTATAAACTCCATAACATGTTCAGGGGGAGAGGCCTTTGCAGTCCCCACTGATGGCAGGGAAGGCTGCAGGATGAACTTGGTCTCCAAGAGCTGCAACGTGAGTTCAGTTTTCACACATAAGTTCTGCCTATTAAGAATAAATGATGGTTTTGAACTTTTTGACCCTAAAAGCTTGCATCACCAGAGGAGGGCTTAGGGTTTTACCACTTACCCAGCAATCAAAATACAGCCATTCCTAGTTCCAGGTATTTCCTGGAAGCCACTGTCCAAAAGCATTGTGGCTGGCTCATGTTTTCAGTTCAGTTCTCAGATTGCAGATGTCTGTCCTCAGTTAAATGTGAAACATCAGAAATTTCCCTACAAAGCTGCAGAGTGCAAAGGTGAACCAAATGAACTCTCACCTTTGCTAAGCTCTCCAGATCAAAACTCTGTATGGACCACCAAGAACTTAAGACAGTATCCTCTTCTTTCTGGACAACCAGAGGATTTTTGCCTCCTAAGCTCCTCATCCACCCCCATCCATGGGCACTGAGTGTGTTTCAAAGCTATTTCATAGGAAGGTTCACCCCTGCACCTTTGCAAACAGCCCAAGCTAAAACTTGAACAGGGGAGCTGCACTGACATTTGCTGTAATTTCATCACAAGGAAGAAAATAAATGCTTAGTTGAATCAGGCATCCAGGGACCTACCCAGCTCCAAATCATCACTGGAAAGAAAATGACAGTGTATTTCATAAACAGCTGGATGTACTCTTTACCAAACCATTCCTTTACCTTTTCTTTTTTTTTTTAAAGAATATAACTGCAGGACTAATTTTTTCTTCAAATTTATCTTTGAGAAGAGTGAACAAATTCTGTCACAGACTGTACAAACAAAAATCCCTCAAGTTTGCCCTGAAAAGTCAGAGGAAGAAATACCTGTTCATATGTGCACACAACACCCACACAAATATAAAACAGGGACATGAAGGCAAAACACCAGAACTGATAAAGCAGCCCTTTAAAATTGCTTTAAGTGCAGCACATGCTGATTCAGGGATGCTTACTAGAGAAGAAGCACAGTTCATGTTGGCCTCTCAGGATCTCGATATCTGAGCTTAAAAATGATGCTTCTGGCTGTAACACCTGCTATCAAACCTCCTCTGCTGTAGCCTGCAGCCCTAACTCAAAGAAGGCAGCAAATGGACATCCAGCATGATCATTTTGCCCCCCCCAAGAAAGTGTTGTCCCAAGCCAAAATGTCTTCGGAAACAGAATTTAACATCCATACTGAGATTTTCAAAGTGTTTATTCCATTTCAACCAGTAAGGAACAGGTTTCAGAGTAAACAGTTCTAGCTGCGAGCATAATGAGCCCTGCAAGAATCACAGTTTTTATAACATTCCCATATAATGTCTTATATTGTAATTGTGACTAAAATTGTATGAACCCTTAGCTTCAGGAACCTCTACCTTAATTCATTGCTGCCTCCTAGAGCTATCAGTATCAATATTCAAATGATTAATAATGTTCACAAACTTGTGCTGACTTCTGATTGCCCAGGGACACCCACCAAGGCAGCTCTGCATCCACAGGTTTGGGAGGAGGCATATTCAGCTCCAAAATATCAAAATATGCCTGTTCCACAAACTGCACCCTGGGGTAAAGTTCTCCACAAACCCTAGTTTGTGATCTTAAGTGGACTAGCACAGCAATAGAGAAATTAACTTCAGGCATTTTAGAGCTTTACCCATGCCAGCAGCAGTTCTAGATGCTAGCCATTATTTAGTTAATAAATAAAACTTGGGAGTCATCTATAAAAAGACTACATATGACAGAGTTCAAATATATTTAACTGGTTCAAGTTTCTTAGGAATTGATTGAACTCCTAGAAATATAATTTACCTTTTTTTTTTATTTAATAACAAAAATATTTGTGCAGCAGCAGCAAGGAGTCAATGGCTTAATACAGAAAAATAAAAGTCCAATATATCTGAAGCCAGGAACATTTACTGCAGGGCTGTTTAGAATACCAATTTAAAAATGTATTCCTAGCAGCATTCCTTTAAGTCTAGACACTGTGTTTTGTTCACTCTCTCACACACAATTAACCTGAGAAAACATTAGTGGTTTTGTAAGCCTCCATGGTTTCCTTATGTATCAATCTATTTCTTACTATTGACAGCGTGTGGGGCCAATAATGCATGTTCAAAGGAATAAAAGCTAAATTTAGAAGCCAAAAAAGAACAAACTGAGAAGGCGGGGAGGGGGAGGGGAACTGCAGCTACAACAGGACTCCCAAGAACATGTGCAATATGGAACAACAGAGGTCACCCTTGTTGGAGTGCATGGGAAACAGGAGAGCATTAATCAGAGAGCATTCAGGAAAATATAAGAAATGAGACCACCAGCTCCAGAGAACAGGCAGACTGAGCTGCAAGATAGCCATTTTTCACTTTTCAAAGTGTTGTACACAGTTATTTTTTTAAATTAATTCCCTTATTTTAAGCTGGTCCCTACAGCTCATTTTGATGCCTGATAGTACAACCTTTCTTTAGTTTTCTTTCCACAGTTTTCAGGTGATTTCTTTAAACATCCTCCATTTGATTTAATTTCATTTCTTCTTTATATTCTGTTCATTTCCATGTTAATACCACATCTCTGTATTTACTCTTCTCCCAGATGCTTACATTATCTCCTTCATCATGGAATTTATCTTTTCATCCTTAAATCTACTGATTTTCTCTCTAATCTAATTCCTTTTTGCTTTCTGTGATGCAGCCTGACCCTTTTATCAGCTATGCCATCACTTTTCTATCATTCTTCTCTCTCTAAAATGACTTCTGAGAGACTGCAGACCTGAAACAGAGATCCCTCAAAGATCATCAGCATCTGGAGAAGAGAGATTGCAGTTTTTGACATCAAAAAAGACCCCATTTCAAGGCTCTTCCCTCTTACAGAAGCAAAAATTTTACAGCACCATGAGAGTGCTCTGCTGTTGCATTTGATATTCTTTTGGGGGATGTGAGGGCTTGGAAACTCCTGTGTGACTTGAAAGTCTAAGTAGCTAAAATATGAGAAGTGACTCATTAGCCTCTCACAGGACACAAGAGAATCACAGGAGGCTGTAAGAATAGGGAACAACTAAAAGAAAAAATGCTTGTCTACCATCCTCAAAACCCAGGTTGTATAGACATGTGAAAGCCTGCCAGTCAACTGGGCATGAAGAATTCTATAAATAACCTGAGAATGGAATTTCAGTGTACAACCATGTGAAATGTGTTTCCAGCTACAATAAAGCCAAAATTCAATAGCAAGTCTCAGAAGTGTCTTTAAAGAGAGCATATATTCGAGATTGCAGTGAGTTATGACTACAAGCAAAGTACAAAGAGAACCTCTCTTGATGACTTAAGGTACATATTAAATTATAAATCTATGGATGTCAATGAATATTTTCAGAAAATACCTTCAATATCAATCAAATCAGTGCTGCCATTCTGAAGAGATGTTATTTCTCAGCACTGAGAACAAAATCACTCTTAATCCTCACCATAGCTTCCACAGCTCAGCTGTTAATCACTGTGTTGTGACATATATCTCTCTATATGAAAGGCTGAAATATCAAAAGAAAACAAAATAAAAATCATAGTTAAATGCATAGTTGAGCAAAGATCTGCTTTGAAATATCCCCACCTGAGGTCTAAACCAATATTCACTTGTCAGTCAGCTTTTTTCCCTTATTTCATGGTACATAATAGCTAAGAATCCAATCCTTTCAGTTTCTCATCTGGCTGTTCCCTGTATAATCTTTTAAAATGTCACCCATACTAAACTAGGGGTACCAAGATATCCCTTGCTAAAGGACCCAAAATACCATTTAGCTATTTTCAACTTCAGACAGAGCAAAGCAGACCCATCTTGGGCACTGTGAACTCTTGCCAAAAAGTTAGAAACCCTTGTTGGGTTTTATAAAACCAGGAAACCTAAAAATAGAGTGAAATATTCACCCTGCCACTACCACCCAAGTGTGGTGGGGAGAATGTGGCTCTCCCAGTGCCCCCCCAAAGCCACAGCTTGCCAAGGAGCCTGCTCATCTCCCACCAAAGAAAAGCACATATAAATATAACCCTAGGCCTTGTTTTACACCATGGCACATCAGACAGAAAAAAGAGAGCTCCTCAGAGAGATTCAATGCCCCTTACAGCTCCAAAGAAACTTATTCAGTCTACCCCAAAAGTCATTGAAAGAGTGTGAATTTTAATGATGCTCACACACACACACCTCTTTACAGAATTAAACAGCCTTAATGGAAACACCCTGTTAAAACTGCTTTCTCTAATCCACTTATGACAATAAACAGTTGCTAATACTTCCTTTATTCTGTAAACATCATCCTTGGTTTCTTCATCCTCCAAAGACTGACCCAGGCCTTTCAGGTTACACCACAACGGAATAAGGCAAAACATCCATAGCATATTATGTTAACATCATAAAGTTTGCACTGTTAAATACTACTGACATTACACTGCTGGTCATAAAACTATTAATTATTAAATGATTAAATGCATGGATTTAATAATATATTAATAAATGTTGATTTTAAATAAATGCTTTAGCATCAAGTGTTTCAGAAAAGGAAAACGTGTGATGCTAATCTAACACAATGAGAAGTATTTTAGGATATGGGATCAACATCTTACCTAGAAAAAAGCCTTATTTCAGGACTTTTTGCAGTAATTTCTGCCCCCAGGATCCACAGTGTGATTCTGCTTTTGTTTCTCAGGCTGCAGTGTGCTTTTAAATATCCTGTGAATTGAGAGAATATTCTTTCAAAAAGGTGAAAATAATTCATGTTATAAGGCAATTCTTGAACATGAATAATTACTTACAGTACTCCCAAGGGGTCAAGTCTTGTATATTAATAAGAAAATTACATCTGTTTGCTAATATTGATCAAGATCATACATTGATTTTTGGGTCGATTAACTGACTAGCACAGTGTTGGGTTAGACAATGAAGTCACATAATGTGGAGAAAAACACATCCCACACACTGTTGCTGTTTTTCTGCAACAATTACTTCCAGGTGAGCAATTAGAGTCCTTTAAGTTCCATCTATAAGTTCATTAGGATTAAGACAAATTATCTTGTAATATCGTGACACAATTTCCCCACTGTGCAAACAGTCTTGGCACGTTTGCAACATTTCTAAACATAATTTCTAACAGGGATTTCTGCACCACCACCTGTTCTGCAGCTACACCAAGGAAGCTGTTATTAATACAAAAAGCTTCCTTGAAGTTTCATGATTAATAAGAGGAAAATCAGATTACTTTCTTCTCTTTACATTCAAACTCCTTAAAGTATCGTGTTTTGAAGAGGCTTTTAACCTTCAGTTGGAGTTCATTGTTACTGCTGCCAGCTGGATTTTTCAATTCCCTCAAAATATTCTATTTACTGCGTACGTTATTGCCTCCTCCAAACACACACGGCACGGTCCTGACCCAGTGATCAGATACAACAGAGCTGAAAGGACTGCAAAAACTCCCTGCAAAGCTTCCTAATCACTGCACTATCTCCTGAGAATGTAATAAAGATTCCCTTTGAGCTGGAGGAATAGGATCAGTAGCTACTCTAAAGACTGACTAGACAACAACCAAGTGACAAGAGGGAGAAGCTACACACGGTGCTGCAAGGTCAACAACAGCAGATGAAAGAGAGAGGGAGTAAAAAGTATAAAGTTAAAAAAAAAAGTTAAATCAAATTAAATTAAAGTTAAATCAAATTAAATCAAAGTTAAATCATTGCACCCTCTTCTACAGTTCCACCTAATGTCCATGCACACGATTCAAGAAGCAGCTTCTGCTCAGGAATTCCTTCAGGTGTGAATTGTTCCCCTGCCAGGTGTCCCCTACCAGGTGACTCCAGCAAAATGAGAGTAGGTGTCCCAGCTGTGCAAGCAACACAGCTCCCAGCAGAGCCTGGCATCTCCAAACACAGCACTGTGGTGAGCATAACTGATTGTTCATAATGGAAGTCATTCCAGCTGCAGCATTTAAAAATTAAACACAGAAAAAGAAAAATCAAACAGCCACCATCTTTCTTCTAGAGCAAATATGAAACTAGAACAATTAAGGGCAGGGATACAGGAACCCACTGTATCTGGGATTTAAGGCAGGCAATACACCCAGGGAAGGACCCGGCTGAGATAGAGCAGGAGGAGGAGCCACTGCCATTTATGTAAGAACAGGGCAAGTAGCTGTAACACAGAGAAATGTGAGCTGTGGCACAAACCCAGGGCTCCCACAGATCCAGCTGCATGGAGTGCAGGGATGGTGAGCACACTTATGGTCCTTTTCACCTCTAAACCACCAGCAACAGCTCTGCTGAGGAAGAGGCACGTTCAGTTGGGTTTTATAATGTAACGCACAGGGATTTCACAGCCAGCGGGAAGTCATTACATAACAACAAACTTAATTCACAAATGCTTCATTTCTTTCTCTAGAATCACTGCACAAAACATTCTATTTTCATCACACCTCTGAATAACCTTTATGAAGAGTTGCACACCCCCCCATGCCATTCAGGGAGAATCTATGCAATCAGCATTTCACCAGGGCTCGTTTCTTTCCTCTATTTGGAACAATGTCAGGTACCAATTAGACCTCTCTTTCTCTGAGGTTGGAGCTGCTTCCCAAAGTTTATACCTGAATGGTTTTCCTTGGCAGAAGTGACATGAAATAACTAACCGTTAAAACCTTAGTTATTTTACCTATGTTCTCTCTTGCCTACAGCACTAAACTACTTATCCAGTGTAAAACCACAATGCAGCTTAGAATATTTTTTCCTGTTTTTTTTATATCAACTTCCCAAAGAGAGAAGCATAACTTAACAACCCCCTAAAACACTAAAGTGTGGTCTTTGCATCATCATAAATACAGAAAAGAGTGCTTGCTACCCTTGGGGGTGCCAAGAGATTTCAAATGTACGGTATTTCTTTTATTCATCTAAAGTATTTTATAGCATTATCTGTTTTACACAGTGTCTCTAGAAGATATTTAAGTTTCAGCATGCTTTGCAACAGCCAAATGACAGCTTAGCAGAGGATTACCTGTTCTCCTCTCTGCTGATTATTTCTCCTTCTCACACCAAGGAACATTACTGGCAGCGCTGCGCAAACATCAGCGATTACTTTGCTCCTCTGCAGCACCGTGTAGCAGCCCCACTCTGGTAGTCATGAGCAGACATTCCTCCTGGAGGATTCCCCAGGGGCTGGGCACAGCAGCCTCACTCCCAGAGCCATTAGAACCGGGCAGAAGCAGAGGCTGTGCTGCCCAGCACGGCAGAGGAGCCAGTGGCACAGCACGTTCCGTACCAGTGACTCTCACCAAGCAGTGCCTCTGCATCACAGAGCAGCTTAATAAGGGGCCTGTCTTGCACAACACAGCTGCTCATGACAGCCCTCCCGGACTCATCTGACAGAGAAATTAAAACAGTGCAGTGCAAAATAATGCAAAAAGCCATATGCCTCTTTCTATCCCTAAACAAAGGACGCGATCATGTTCAAAAAGCCCTTTTCCAAATCTGCCTGGCTGCTGGGTGAACAATCATTCATGGTAACTTCTGGATGCTCACAGGTAGTGCAAAAGCATTAGAGAGTGCTGCAGAGTTCTGCATGAAGCCCATAATTAAGCAAGCTAATGATCTGAGATGATGATCCGTGGCAGAACTGGTTTATTTTGAACTGGCTTTAGAATTCTCAAAGAAATGTTTTGCATTAGTGGATGAAAGGCCCTGGTAAGTAATTTGTGCTTGCTGATAGATGTTAAATGCCTCTCAGAAAGCATATAAGAAGTCCCTGAAATGCTACAGATTATTACAGCCAGCATTTCTTCCAGTTATAATATCCAACCAACAGCAAAAAATCAGAGAATAATTTTTAAGGTTGAAAGTGACCTTTGGGCTTTATCTGATCAAATCCCTTAGTTTAAAGCAAACAAAGGTGTGTAAATCAGGACCCTGGAGCAGCATTTTCAGTCCAACCGTATCTCTTGCAGGACTGGAAACAAGGATGTGCATGAGTCTCAAACATGGGTTTAAAGACACAGGATTTCCCAAACCAAAACCTGGTTCATTTTACGTGGCATTGGTTGCAGCAGCTCCAGCCCTTACAAAAAACCATTGCAAAAATGGGATGTGGAGAGAACCAACATTTTGCTCACACCGACTGCATCACTGGGCACTTCTAAAAGTCTGGAACACCCTGATTTGAAATGCCCCAGCTGCACCTCACAGCAGCCAGGGCTCAGCTTCCCCCTGGGCTTCCCTTTTGCTCAGCCAGCTCAGGGGGGGTGACATTTCCAACAGCTCATCCTCCCTGGATGAGCGAGAGTCACACGCCACAGGCACCGTGCGGCCGCGGCTCTGACCCAGAAACAGAGAAGGGGCTGATGAGATAAACTGTGCCTGTCCCGAGTTAAACACCAACACAGCCACACTACACTTGCAGCACACCCAGCAAAAATATCTGTGCTTCTGGAGGATTTATTTTTGCACAGCAATTCCACAGTAAACAAACGCTCCTGATGGAAACTGTGTCAACAGTACTGTTGAAAAATGTTAGACCAGACAGCCTGATCACACTTTCAAACTCCTTTCTGTTCTTTTTTTTCCAAAAAAAAAAAAAAAGAAGAAGCTGTCAGGGTTTATTTGCCATCTGATTATTACTGCTGTGTTAATTTTTACTTATGATTTGGCTTAGCTTTAAATTTTTATTGAGACATATTCTAGGTGGAAACATTGTCCTTTGAATAGTTATAATCATGAGACAGTATGAAATAATGTTTTCTCTAACATCTCCCTTTCCCACCTGGCTGCTCATAAGCAGGCTTTACTTCCATTGGAATATTCATAGGGTATAAATAATAAAAAAAGCATGAAAGCTGCTGGAGTGTAGGTAGAAAATTTACTCTCCTTAGTAGTTCTTAACTTTCACCTAACTTCCTTACAACTGGTACAATAACTCGAAGCAAAATCTGTCCTTTGAGAGAAACTTCTAAGCAGTTAACAATGTACTCCATCTTTTAAATCCACACACTGCCACAGGATATTAATGTAACAGTCCCATCTCTGATAATGTACACTGCTGCTTATTAAGAGCAGGAGCTGGGGAAGCTAAAGAAATATTTTTCAAAATTAGGCAAAAAAAATTTTTTTTTGTGCTTAAGCAGATGGTATGCACAGAAGATTTTAAAGTTATTTCCAGTCTCTCCCAGGACAGTTCTCTCTCCACCAAACATAGCCTATTTTCCAAAACATCATTCTCATTTACCTCTCATTAGCTGACTAGTTTTCCACAGGCTCTTGAATTTCCTTCGAGCCTCTACATATATCATGCATTTAGCAGACAAAGTCTTGAGCAGAAAACCAAAAACCACAACAGTAAGAAATGAATATTTATGTTCTAAAAGTTATGGCTCATTATTAGACAGTATGTCCCCCAAACTGTTGAGGTTTATTTTAGTTTATTTATGTTTATTTTTAATCGGCAGACATATATTGCCTTATAAACCATTACTACTCCATATGCATAATTAATAGTATATCCAGCATTTTTGAAAAAGTACAACTCCGGGTGCATTAACTAACATTTTGTGAATCATTTCAGTTCTAACCCTTTCAGCTGCAGTGTAGGCTTGCTATTTACAGAAACAGGAAATGAAATAACACAGTTTTGTGTGGAGTTTATTGGCTATGGCTCCTTTGCTAGCCACAGAGTTTTCAAAGCAGCTACCAAGCACTTTAGGGAAGACTTGAAAGAATTGGGATATTCCAAAACTCTTCTTTGTAAATTTACTTTGCTTCATGAAACTTTGATCGATGCACCCTCTTCCAAATCCCAAAGCCTATGTTTCAGCAGTAGCTGTTAGCAATCCAGTAAGGTTATTTCTGTAGTGGATATCCTTTCTGGGAGATTTTGGAAGTTGACTGCACATCTAATTCTTAAAACTTCTTTGGCAAGACTGCTGGTGGATGTTTTTGCCGTGTTTGACTCTTCCCTGGCAGTGGCAGCACACTAGAACGTGCTATTTAGTAAGTCAATCATCTTGAACATCTCTGCCTTTCAGAGCACAGAACATTAAGTTAAACTAAGCTTGCACTGAAAAAGACATCAGAGTTTCACCAGGAGAGCTTTACAAGAGGCACTCAAGACTTTTACATTCTTTGTCCTTTCTTCAACTCCTATGTTTTGGCATTATAATGCTACAATTGACTCAGTCACGCACATCTGTTTTTAAGCTCTCCAGGTTTAGAATCAAGTAATACTTCCATTACTATAAATCAGACTCTTTTAAACACAGCAACAAGTTGTATTTTTACAATGTAGTATTAATTCATTCTAATTAAAGAAAACTGCTTTGAAAGCAGTGACCCCAATTAATCAGGTAAATGGAAGAGAATGGTAAAAAAATCCAAACAAACAAACAAAAAACCAAAACCACAAGAAAGATTTGCAATGGGTTTGTCATTTCTTCCAAATGCTTTGGACCAGCCAGGAGGCCTTGTCTGACCCAACTCAGCTGATTAAAGTCCCCAAGGCACTGAGTTTAACAGAATGAAGTGCACACTTAGCATGACTCTGACAGTTCCCCTATGCCTTGAAGCACTCCAAGATGCCCCCAGTTCAGGGTAATATTCAGCTGGAAAGTGCTATCAGCTATGCTGCTTCACGCCATCCAAGAAAGAAAGGCATCAAACCCCAACCACCCTTGGTAGCAGGGTTTTGGGTTTTGTTTAAGTTTTAGAGCTAAAATATTTCAGACCAGTTTGTAGAAGGACAGAGTCACAAACCCATCACTTCATGGAGTGGTTTGGGTTGGCAAGTCCAGCATCCCTTCAATGAGCAGGGATGTCTTTAACTATTTCAGGTTGCTCAAAGCCCCATCCAACCCGGCCTCGAGTATTTCCAGGGACAGGGCATCTCCTTGTTCCTGTGTTTCACCACCCTCATTGCACAAAATTTCTTTTTTATATCTAGTCTGCATTGACCTCGTTCAGTTTCAAACCATCCCCCCTTGTCTGACCCAACACAACATGCAGTACTAAAATGTTTGTGCCCACCTTTCAGCCTTCCCTTTGGTGCTGAAAGCCCACAACAAGGTATCCCCAGAGCCTTCTCTTCTCCAGGCTGAAGAACCCCAAACTCTCTCAGCCTTGGCACAGGGACTGACCTCCACACTCCCCTGTGGGCCTGGCTCAATCCCACTCCTCAGCCCCAAACTGGATACTGTACTCCAAGCCTTGCAAGCCCTGAACAGAGGGGAAGGGTGGGAAGGGTGCCACAGCTTCACTCTTACTAACACAGCACAGGTCACAGCTGCACAGCAGGAAGAAACTAGAACACATATTAGGATCCTACATTTGTACTACATTACAAACACACATTGATACTAAACCTTCAAAAGTGCATTATTTGAAATAAATATACAGTTTGTTATTAATATGAGCAGTTACATTAACAAAAACACATAGAAGGCAATGAAAAAAAATCCAACTGACAAAAGACCAAGCAGCTTTTTCCTCTTGGGCATAGTCTTTAATAACAGAATCAGTCAATCATTCTTTGAAATTCTGCTATCAGGACAAGCAGAAAATGTCTCCAGGAAATTTAGAATGATGGTGTCTGGAAAACAAAGAGCATTTCCAAGGCACTCATATCTCCATCCAGCATTTAACAGATGCCTTTATAAGGCTTGAGATGCAAGATGCTCTGTGCACTGTTTTCTCACCTCCTCTGTTGAATTCCCTGCCTGTGTTACCACAGGTAACAGATTTTATGTTCTTACTCTGAGTCAAAGAGGTTTGAAGTACAATGGTAATTTTTGCAATATTTATCCAGGCTAATGGGAATGCACACACCCCTCGAGGAAGCTTTACTACCTTATGAGAGAAGCAGTGCAGAATGTGATTTAACATTTAGTGTTTGCTGACCATTAAAACATTCCCCCCTGCCACAACAAACTGGCATTTTAGAAACACATGAGCCCAGTGTTTACACCACTTCCAGTACCAAAAGCAGGCAGCACCCAAGCCAAGATGTACAGAAAATATGAATTACTAAATTCTTCCTAGTCAGATTATAAAGTATAGCTCACCTGCAAGCCCATTTTGATGGCTTTTGATGGTCCAGCAGGTCATCTTTGAACTCTAAAGACAGACAGTGAAGATTCCTGTGCAAGTCAGCCTCAAAGACAAATATTTGCCAAATATTTCTTGTGCATGCAAGAGAAAATAATGAGGGGTAAGAGGAGAGAGAAGCTGACAATGTAGAACAGAGGAAAAAAAAGAGCAGGTTTTCTTTCCTAACAAGACTCCATTACATACTTCTAATTATATTTACTGAGAAATAATGTAGGTATTTAGAGAGATAATAAAATTACAAAGGCAGTACATTGCAGAAAGCGTTTCCATAGCTATTTCAGTGTTCCTTCACAAGATGAATTATTAACATTAGTATCATTGCATTTTTGAAGGCAGAGATGGGGAATCATGACGAGATGGGGAAGCAAGACAGAGACACTGCATAGGTTTGCAAAGAACAATCTTAAAATGGTGGCAAAAAAAAGCAACAGCACCTCATTTGCTATTGTGAAGAGTTACGGATCATACCATCAAGGAGGAGCAACACATGATTCTACTCCTTTCTAACTCAGGTAGTTCAAGTTTGCACTGAGAAATACTGCCACAAGTTATTTACAAGTGGGCTGTGCAGAATTTCCCTTGCCAGAATTATCCAGCAGATATGCAAGTAGTTTTGAAAAACATCAGGCTCCAAGTTAGCAGGTTTTGCACACGGATGTCACTTCATGCCGATTGTCCCGTAAACACATCAGCGTGTTTCAAAACAAGACAGAGCAGTGGACAAACTGTTCTGACTCTACCAGCTGTGGCAGATGGCAGGATGCAGAATGCCTGGAGCATGCCAGATCCATGGCTTCATCTGGAGAGGACAGCCTTGGGAGGAGTGGCACGAAGGATGCCAGTGACCACTATTTCCTCGCCACCACCCATCCTTTTCTGTTTATACCTTCCCCATCCAAAGCCAGCAGGGCTGTGTCAAAAAGATGAAGGTATGAAAAAAGGATATTTAAACCTAGCCAGGCAGTCCAGCTAAGGACAGGTGAATGCCTCAGCACAGAGTTATAATATGTATTTTCATCAGATGCTCTCCAACAGAGACCAACAGCATTTTTGAGGAAAACAAAAAATTACAAAAACAAAGGTGGGTTTTCTTGTCTAGGGTAACTTGCTTCTTGAAATCTGCTGTTTGGAAGCCTCTTGAACCTCAGAAGACCAGGGTACTGGTGGCTCTGGGTTTTTTTTCTCTATAAGTCTACCAAATTTACTTTCTGAACCCTTAGCTTTGTTCCCTATTGCATCCTGCAAAAGCAAATCTCACAGCTTAATTAACTGTTTTAGAGGAAAACCAAGACAAAACACCCTCAAGAGCTCCAAATTTTTGTTGCAACAGTATTGCCCAGGAGTTTCAGAACAAAGCCCCAGGAAAAGCATCATTGCCCCAAAAAAAATTAAATAAATAAAATTTAAAAAGTACTACAAATTAACATAGAACATCTCAAATTGGAAGGGTCCTATAAGGATCATCAAACCCAACTCCCTGCTGCTCTCAGCACTGCACAAAACTAAACCATAAGACTAAGAGCAATCCAGACACTCTTTGAATTCTGACAAGCTTGGTTATGCTCCACATTTACACTGCACCTTTCTACAGAACTATTCCAGCATAGCCTTGTGCAGGAGACAAAAAACTCTAGATATTAACTCCAGAGATAGAAAGTTTGTAGCTGGGCCCAAAAGTTATGCTCTTTTTCAATTTTAATAGTATTTTTTCCCCACATGCACTCATTTTATGCATATTTCTAAAATACATACCAGCAGAGTCCAGCACAGAGCACTGATGAATTAAAAGATCCCCAGCACACTTAGAACCTTTGAAGGACCCTTGCAATGTTTCTCATTCCATGATTCAATATGTTGCAGGACAGAATAAAAATGACAGAATTAAAAGCAATATAAAGAAGCAAAAAAATATTCAGCCAGCATTGAGTAGTTGTCTCCCAGCAGAGTTTTTCAACTTGCATCCCACACAGCTGGTGCCAACAGCTCAAGAGGGAGTTAGGCAAGACAAAATTTTTCCAAGGACTTTGTGTACTTTGAAGTCAACACAGCTATCATATGCTATTTCTTAATTCCTGCTTTCTGAATGTCTGGGAGCAGCCACTTCTGTTTGATTCAGAAATTGCTTTAAAGAAAGGGGGAAAAAAATAAAAAGAAAAAAGAGACTAATTTCATTGTAATGAAGAGCAGCACTTTAATGTGATGACTTTCAACTTTAAGCACATCTTAAAGTAATGAAGGTCCTTTTTCATTCATTAAAACAACCCAGGAAATTTACCAAGTATTTTAGATATTTCTCCTGAGTCTTCAGCAAATGCTCCAATATTTGGTTACCTTTCATATTTATGTTTGCCTAATGGTGGTTTATGTGCCTATAGGAGCGTTGCTGGAGGTCTTCTGTCATGTTCCAGGAATGCACTGCTCAGATTTGGTCTAAGTAAAATCCAAGTAACATTAACCAAATAACATTTCCCATCTAATGGTTCCTGGCTAGGCATGATAAATTACAGAAAGTCACAAGCAAACTTACTCCAGGAGATCGTTGTTAAATAGCTAAAAATAGCTGTGCTCGTTGCCACGTTTATTTCCACATGGCAAGGCAAAGGAAGAAGCTGGATGCTATGGTAATGCACTGGCTGTTTCCCAACATCCTCTTGAACACATCTGTTGTATCTTTCCCCTGCAAAAATACTCATACAAGTAGAATCAGCACTTCCATTGCTTCTTACTTAGCAACTTAATCTGGCACTTTTATTACCCAAAAATGGATTCTAGCAAACAGCCCCAATATCCTAATGCAGCCAACATTCTTACTTCTCTTTTTAAACCAACATTAAGCTAACATTTCGAAGAAATATAATATTTTCTAAGTTTTTGTAAAACCAAGACTGGTCAACAGGATATACAACAATTAATAAATTATCTTCTCCTGGCACTAGAGTAGCAACAACAAATAAACTGAAATAATTATTAAATTAGTTGGGGTTTTTTTTGAAAAGCACCCCAAGAGAGTCCTGATTTCCCCAGTGTTCTAATAAGTTACTATTTGTACACAGACACTGTCCTAAAAAAACAAAAGTTTCAGAACTGACTGATTGATTTACAATTTATCAGACTGTAGAGCATCAAGTGGTGCAAACTAAGTAGCAGGGGATGACTGAAATAATAGAAATATATTTCTTTCAGACACTATTAAAACTTCATACATATTCCTTTGGGCCATAAAAATATGTGCATAAAAATGCACATATGCTCAGGAGAACTTTAATCTATGAATAGTTTATCAAAGTCACCAAGTTTAAACAGAGTAAAAATCTTTCCACAGAATGAGGGCTTCCCAATCTGCCTTTCCTACACACTTATATCTATTACATAGGAAACATGAGGAGTTCTGCATCAAATTTTACATTCTAAGTAATTTCAACTGTCTTCACCTCGAGCATTTTAGAAAGGGAGCTCACTTGCAGTCTCCTGGAAAAGCTTTTTAGAGATATGCAAAATTTCTCAAAACCTAAGTGTTAGGCTAATCCAATAAAACACCCAAAGCATCCCAATTAAACAAAAAAAAAAAAAAAAGTTTTATATTGAAAATTTCACCTTGCTGATAAGTACCTTCATGTAAACTTGACTCATGTAAATAATTCACAGCATTATGCAGGAGTTAATTTAAAAGTTCCAGGGTTTTTATAAACTCCAAAGAAAACTATGCATTACTATGAGAACAAAATGTTTGCTTTTATTTTCCGGCTTCCTTTCCCCTCTGGGTGGGATAAAGATATTTCAAGCCAAGCTGCAGTTAGCTACTAATATATAACTGTGCATATCAAAGTAAAACAGATTCATTAAAATACATCTAGCAGTAGAGATCCTCCACAAAGCAGAAATCTATCATAAGCCATAAAGTGCTGACTTCAAAATGAAAGCAGAGCTGCATCACACAAACTTCAGCTAAAACTCAAACTATCATTTCAATACTCTTCCAATTTTAAATTTTATTATTAATGCTGCTTTCTTTATGCTGTTGAATAGTCACAACAGCACCAGGGACACAAACTGGAAGTTGCTAAAAAACTTAGATGCATAAAGCCAGAGTTTTATCTGGAAATGAAGGAACATCACACCACCTACATCCAGTAAAGACATTATTAGCCCATCTCAGCTCCACTCAGGGCACCCATTCAGCTTTCAGGATTATTCCCAATAGGTTAAAATCCTGACAGTATTAGTCAGAAAAAATTAAATTAGTCTTTACCAAACCACTTTGATATAAGTTATTCCAGGGCTCATTAGATCAATCCCGAACCATTAAAATGCTTTAGTACTGACTGGGAAAGAGTGAGACAATTCACTATTGATTTCCTTGGAAGCTGAATTAAATTACATGGAGTTATATGTCTAGTTCAAAAAGGGCAACAACAAGTCAATGCTGTGTGCTTTTGAAAGGAAAAAATCTCTCTAATCTCCACTTCCTACAATAGTCTTTTCCAGTTTCCAGAGAGAAAAACCCAACTGATACAGGCATCTAGGTGCCTTTATAGTAGTTTGTAGAGATATTTAAAACTTTTTTGGCAAGTATTTAGTGAAAAATTTCGGGCTTTTGATCTCCAGAGAGGCCTTGAAAGACAAGACTCTACCTTGGACATGGTAAATTCTGCACATAAGACTTCATTTATGGCAATTTCAACTTTATTTGGACCATATACAATTTACATGCAATCTTTTGCTTATTGCTTTTTCATTGAAAGCTTCCATGGCATTTTGCATCAGCCATGCAACTGGCTGCCTTCAGATTTGTTACTTTCGAAAATATCTCCCTGACGACTCCTCAGAGCCTGTGCACCAAAATCAGATCTAACATCCCACAAACACCGTGTTACCTGCCCCTAATGGGGATCCCCAGACCTCTGTTCTTAGCCCTGTGCTCTGCAACATCCTGAATGACTTCAACACAGGACTTCAAGAGATGCTAAGTTTGAAACTGATAAAAAATTATGAGGAGCTCTGGACTCCCTTGAAGGCAGAGGGGCCCTGCAGAAAGACCTTGATTAATTAGAGGGCTGGGCAATCACCAACAGGATGAAGTTTAACAAGGATAAGTGCTGGATTCTGCACTTGGGATGGGGCAACCCAACACCCAAAACAACTTAGATGTACAGACAGACTGGGGGTAATGAAAGGCTGGAAAACAGTGCCAGGGAAAGGGACCTGAGGGTGCTGGTCAGTGGAAAGTTGATCATGAGCCAGCAGTGCCCTGGCAGCCAGGAGGGCCAGCCTGGGGGCATCAGGCACAGCATCACCAGCCGGGCAAGGGAGGGGATTGTCCCACTCTGCTCTGGGCTGGGGCAGCCTCACCTCGAGTGCCAGGGGCAGTTCTGGGTGCCACAGTATAAAAAATATAAAGGAATGGGAGAACATCCATAGGAGGGCCCCAGGGATGGTGAAGGCTCCAGAGGAGAAGCCGTGTGAGGAGCAGCTGAGGGCACTTGGTCCGTTCAGTCTGGAGGAGAGGAGATGGAGGGGACACCTCAGCACAGTATTTAACTACCTTGTGAGGGGAAGAGGAGGGGCAGGCACTGATCTCTGCTCTCTGGTGGCAGTGACAGGACCTGAGGGAATGGCCTGAAGTTGTATCAGGGGAGGTTTAGGTTGGATATCTGGAAAGGGTTCTTCACGCAGAGGGTGGTAGGGCACTGGAACAGCTCCCCAGGGCAGTGGTCACAGCACCAGCCTGACAGAGTCTGAGAAGTTCTTGGACAATGCTCTCAGGCACATGGTGTGACTCCTGGGGTGTCCTGTGCAGGGCCAAGAGTTGTACTTTGGAGAGACTTGTGTGTCCCTTCCAACTCAGAATATTCTGTGGTAATAAAAATTAGGAAATGTTTTAGACAGGCATATCTTTCTACATTTAGTGCTGTACAATTTGTTATCCCTTGTTATATTATAAGTCAGGAAGAAGAAGCAGTAGAAACTTTGTCATATAAATTCCTGTGCACAATTTAGTCATCATGCCCATTCCTGTCACTTTGAAGTTTACTAATGGTTAACCACAGAAAAACACTGCAGAACATTAAATACTAATAGAAACTCATGTCCATTTCTCCATGGATAAATTTATCTAAACACACAGAAATCCCTTAACAAGCTTTGCATTGCACAAAAGGACACTAAGTAGTTATTTCATATTTCTGTTTCAGATTACAAAAAGCTTCCCTTCAGGAGCATCAATGTAGCACTGAAAGCTGGGCTCCAGCCACTGTTTATCAGGACACATGAAAGTAACCAAAAATCAGGTCCTGAGCTGGAAAGTCAGAGAAAGAACATTTATGTAAACTATTCCAAAGCCAAAACAATTCCTTGCCATCTAATGTGGGCCATGCAACTTGCCCAAACACCCAAATTCACTTTCAGATCCACCAACTGTTTTCCATCAAATCACTTCTAGCTCTAGAGTGACCTGCTCCAAGCAGAACCCAACAGTGCAAAGTCTGAACTTCCAAAATTCAGTGGACAGAGTCACAAGATCTTTGATGATGAATTGCTGTTGGCTGGCACAGGGACAGGAGAAAGTCTGCAAAGCAGGGAAAATCAGGTAAAGAGAATCAGAATGCTGCTGGGAGCAGTGTGTCTCCAGCTCTGTCATCACCTCCAAGAGCCCGGTATGCTCCCTAATTTTTAGTAGCTCAGAAATTTAACAGAATAGAGCAGCCTTGGAGACTGCCTTTTCCACAAGAGACAATGTGGGTTGCATGTTGCACTAATTAGAGAAGTGTTATTAGTGCTGGAGAAATAACTGGCCGGTTGGACAGACAGCCTAAGCCCACGGTAGGGTGCAATGTGTGAAACAGTCAGCCCTAGAGGCACCTGGGACAGCAGAAACATAGCTGCAGTTCTAGAAGGGTGCAACACACTCCTGGCAATTAAACTGGCTGTTGCTATAGAGAACATTCAGCAGTTCATTTGAAGGAAGAAAATAAAACAGATCCTTTTAGATGCACAGGTTCTGTGCGAGTTTGTTCAACATGAGGATTTTCAGACTGTCTTAGCAGGTGATTCTTCCGAGCAGGTTAATTTAGTACCAGATTTTTGGTCACCTGGAATTTTCTCAAGTTAAAATCCATACCCAATACACTGCTCTGTTCAGTCCTGGAAATGGATTTGTTCTAGTTCTCCTAGTAGTTGAGTACAGAAGCAAACCTTGTGGTTCCCCCTCTATAAGCAAAGTAGGGTTTAGAGGAAATTAGGAGCTAAGAAGCTCAGGTTTTTGCTGTAACCTATGTGACACCCCATAGGTGGCATCTGGAGAGGAATCAAAGATGCATCAGAAAACGAAAAAATGAATTTTTGGCATGGCAGGAGCAATTTTATGCTTTAGAGTACACGTATTACACCATATGTATATCTACACGTCATTCTGAAGAAAGTTCCTATTACACTCTAATCTTTCCAAAGCCTGAACCCAAGCCATAAGGTCAACAGTTGTGATACACATCACATCCAATTAGGCTCCCTGCAGGTTGTCATTCTTCCCTGCATTAAATGCTACAATGTACAAGATATGGTCCAGTAAATAAAGATGCTTAGACACCAAATCTCCTAAGACCACATCTGTCTAGTTGTTGCTTTTTACCACAACTTCATTACATAAAAAACCACTTGTCACACTATATGCATCTTTTAAAGCAAATATATTTCTTCTATTTAACTGCTAAAAGTGTTTCTGACCTACAGCTAGTGGACTCTTAGCACCTTCCCATGTTCCTTCTCCTTGCAGAGCAGCATTAGTATCTCCATGATAACAACTGCTTCAGCGACATGGATTATAAATGAGCTCCTTACCAAAAGAAATCTAAGTTTTATAGAAAGAACATATTGCACAAAGCTTTCATTTAAAGCATTTGCATAGAAATAGCCTTGCACTGAAGAGAAGAGTGGACAAAAGACAGAGAAACTCCACAAACGGTCAGGAGTAAGAGGTGAAGGGAGCACCTTGCAATGCTTTGATTTCTAATTAGAATGCAAGATGCTTGAAGCAAATTGTAGATCTGAGATGGCCAATTAAGAGTGCTGTTATTGTTCTCCCACTGTAAGACCCCCTCAACCTTGCAAAAGACAGAAAATGATTACAAAATGGTTAATGCTTCAGTGTCTAGGTAGCTATCCTTTGGAGAAGAAAAAGCTTATTTATATCAAAATACAGATTCAACTAGAGTAATTTTATCTTCTGGTTTCCAAGGAGACAAGTGACCTCTATCTACTTCTCCTAACAAGTGTATCAAAGTCGTATCATAGCAAGTAAAGCCATGAAAGCCATAAGAAAGTAGCTCAATGCAGAAACAATCTGCTGCTCAAACCTGAAGTTTAACAGCTTGGGTAGTTTGCCAACACAGCTTCGCTATTGGTGTCACTTCCCAAGCTCCCTTTTAACAGAGAATTCTCTGTAATAGATACTGCCAATCTTTACTTCAAGGGAAAATAACTGGCAGGAAAGGCTCCAATATGGAAGTACAGACAGTATATTACAACCAATAATAGGGGCAATAATCTAACTTTAGCACCCATGGGGCAAACCTCCCCAAGATCCAAAATCCATCCGTTCACAGCCCATCAGCAACTCTTTGAAGCCAACATTTATGTTGTATCAGCAATTCTTTATTTTAGTATTCCAGAATCTCAGGAGGATCCTGCTTTCTTCCTCAGCCAAGCCCAGGAAACCTACTGGAGCCCCCAGTGTGTCTAATCACATTTTCAATGCCTTCCTAATCTACAAAAAGCAGATTTGTTTTGGCAAAGTGCACAGTTAGAATCGCTGTCTTTCCCCATATCCCTTACTGAGTGTCACTCACATGTTCACAACATCCTAGGGAAACACTGAACCAGCTTTTTCTTGGAGAAACTGCTTCAAGTTTCTCTAGTTAAAGTTAACCATCCATTCCCAGGTAGCTGCACACATTTTTGACTCCCTTGTGTTGCTCACCCTCATTTTCCTGCTGTTGTTCTTCCATGCATTCACTGCAGGCAGAATGCTGTAAAGCCGACATGGAGATGGTGAGCTGCAGGACTCCAGGGTGCTGCTGTGGGCAAAGAGCATGCCTGGGGTAATTTATGACTAATCTCAGCCTGTCCTGCTCTATCTCAGCTGACACCAATAAAAAGAAGCGAAAGAAAAAGAATCATTAAAATATATGAAAGCCCTAGACACCAGTTCTATGGTGTAATTGTGCAGTAGATTCATAGGTTCTTTGTGGCACTTCCAAGATCAGCTTTAGAACCCTGTGCTACCTGTGTGGTAAGGCTGGGAAAGGGGCCTTGAGAGATTCACAACTGTTGATGGCAAATTCCATCATCCTAAACATCCACCTGGGCACAGACTAACCAAAAATTCAGGAGAAGAGACAAGGAAAAAGTTTTGATTCAGGAGACAGCAAAAAAAAAAAAAAAAGAAGGTGGAAGAGGCTGTTATTTTAGACCTGACTAATGAAGCGTTTGAGAATATAAATGTGTGAAGGTGTTTTGAGCGAGATCATGAGAGACAGTGCCAGTGATTCTGCAGAAAGCAAGAAGTGAGAAAAGATTAACAGGAACAAGACAGCTCTAGGTCAAACTCACAGGTGCATCAGATGAAGCTAAACAAACACAGGAGAAAAACATCAGCATGTAATGCCAGTACTGGGGGTTGCAGTGAGAAGTGGATTTGTGGAAAGACACAAACAGCAATAAGAAACATAAAAAACTAGACCTAGAGAAACACAAATCCAGGATTTCTCCAAAAAGACAAATTGCAAATGCAGAACTCCCAAAACACTCTCAATACCTGTTTTGCTTACTCTCTAAGGACTAAAAGATCAGATATTGAGCACAGCTGGTGATATGAGAAAACTGAATAAGGAAAAGAGTTTAAAATAAAACCAGCAAAACCTCAACACCACACAAAATTCCGACATACACAATGATAAGGATATCTTGCTGGAAAATAGATCTTGTTATTTTATTCCCCTTGATCCTGCAGTTGAAAAAAACCACACAGAAGAGAAAGTAACAGAAGAAAACCCACATGGCAGGGGGCTGGTGAGTGCTCAGGTTCAGGGCTTTCATCCACTACCAACCCAACAGCAGAACTGTCACTCAGGTTTTTTACTCACTGCTTTTTGTGACAAGTTTTACAGGCAACCAGCTGTAATCCAGGCTTCTTTCTACTACAGAATTCTACACTTTCACATCCTTTTGTTGCCATATTCATGCTGCTGTATCATATTCTACCTCTTGACCAGTCAAGCATGTCTTACACTCTCAGTTGGTTTGTAATTCTCTCCTCTCCAACTATTTGCATAAAGGACAGTCATTTTGTATAGGACAAATAGAGTCAGTACTCACAGAAAAATATTTTTAGAGAAAAAGTGCTGAAGTTACCACTTTTGTGCTTCCCTGTCTTTGAGGTTCTGTGAGAAATGTGTGTAGCTCATTCACAGAGCATCTCCCTGCTACTGCAAGCTCCCTCATCACACGGATAGAAAAGCAAATGAATCAGAAATCAAGTGGTGAGCATTCACAGGCCTGTGCAGGATCTTCCTTCTCCTTGGAAGCACAGCCTCACCTAATTACAAGGCCCTCAGCACTGCCAGCTGTGTGGCACAACGGGACACAGGTGTACAGCATCATTGCAGACACAGGAGGAGAAACACAGGCCTCTCGCAGGGGAAGCTGTGTGACAGGGTATTTTCCAGAATTCCTGTGCTGAAAAGTGTTTAATGATACAGAGGTTACATAAATAGACAGATAGATGAAGGTGGACAAGAAGAGATGTGACAGGGAGTGACAAGCACATTTTGGGGTACAAGTCTTGCAGCACAGTCAGCAGAAAGCCCAAGGCGAAGTGGTGTTTTACTAAAGTAAATCACATAGCATGGAGAAAGGCCAAGCAGGGTTATCAAACCTTCTCCTTTCATCACAAATAAAATAAAAAAGACTGCTGCCTACAGTTTAAAGAAAGGTCTGACTGTTATGAGCCCTAGCCATGGAATTCTCACTAAAATTGCTGCTTTTGCAAAAGGTCTTCTCTCTCCTACTGGCAAACCCCAAAGCATCAGACTGTGTTCAAAAGTCCTCAAACTAAAAGTGCAGTAACAGACTCAAAGCCACAGCTATGTGATAGAGCTATAAATCAAAAAGTTGCAGTATAATTTGGCTGAGAGTTCTTTTTTTTTTTTAACCATAATCAAAGCTCTTCAGGTCTGTGCCCTTTGTGATTTATCAGTAAACATGTGAATTATATTTGCAGCTGCTTGTCAATCTTAATTTGAGGGAAGTAAAGGACCTGCTTTACCTGCCACAATGTAAATTTATCATGGAATTGGCTATCTAATCTCTAATTTATCGTGGGAGAGAAAAGGATCCCTGCAGCAGAAAGTCCTCCAGTGAGTCACAGCTGCTGGGTGTAAGCACTTAGCTTAACATCACTGAACATCATTGTCTTCAACAAGCAGCCTGCTGATCTTTCAAGGCAGCAGGATGCTGGCAAGGCCTCAGCACATCTGTAGCACTCCAGGAATCTTAGATATTGCCAGTCTTCATTTACTCTTCTCCTCATCCCTTTTAGAAAAGAGTTTAAAGCTGACAAAATCTATGTGCATGCAGTTAGCTTTGATATAAAGCATTTCCTGAAATCTCTTAATAAAACAAATATAAACCAATATTCAAGTCTGATAAGATCTTGTTCAGACTGAAAACTCAAGATCTTAAAACTGCTTCTGAAAATTCAACACCTGAAAATTGATTTTCCATTATTGATGTTGCATTAACAAACTGTGTCTATAGATTAATTCTGAGTTTTCTGCTCCCAATCTACTCTGAGAACATCAACCATCTTCCAACATACCAACTTCCAAACTTCCAACATAAATTCTTCTATTTACAGACTGGATATTGTATTAAATCCACAGTAAGACCTTTGCAAAAATGATAAACATCATTTTTGCAAGAGAGACTATCTTTTAAAAATATCCTTCATCATCAAAAGGGCTAAATATTTTTTAAAATTCTACCATTGAAGTGGTTGAAGAAATACACTCGGGCAGCTGCCTGGAAACATCCCTTCTTGCGAGGCTTTTGAATGCATCAGTGAAAATGTGCTCAGACTGCATTTAATCTATCTGAAAAATCATGTGCATAGCTTTTTCCGATAAGCTCACGGTGTATCCACTGAGGAAGGCTTTACCACACCCATCCATGCTGGCTCACTTGGATGGGAGCCAGGCTTCCCAAGAGATCCGCTGCCATGGCGAGACCATAGCAGGTTGACACATTTTTCAAGAGAGCACAGCACACGAAGTACTCCCTGTGCTTCTTCTGAAGAGAGGCTCTCCTTGGAAAAATCTAGCCCAAAGGGAAGGGTGGGGGTGGGTGAAGAGCTTGAGCCTTTTTCCTTACGCTCTGAAAATATAATGTAATTGCACAGGGAAAGGCTACACACAAACACTGTCAGTGCTATCAGTGAACAGGACAGCTTTCTGTGAAAGAACAACCATCTCTGAGAGTGAAAATGTGGGTATGTTTATTGAGTATTTGCTTATGTAAATGCATTTTTTTCAACAGGCTTTCCAATCAAAATTTTAGTTATGATTTGTCCTGCTTAGGTATAAACTCAATTTATCTACCAAAGTAAACACACAGCATAGAAATTAGTTATATATTTCTAGGCTAGAGAGGTCAAGCAGAAGGTTGGAAGTCCAGAATAAAGAAGTAAATTCATTAATCGATACACAACTGGCTGAAGTTGGGTAGAAGAGCAGGTGGACTAAACAGTACTAAGGATCACCATAGGAAGGCCTGTAAACCTGGAATTGTCATTGGATTAGATCTCTGTTTCAGACAAAAATTACTTGACTGGCTACCTAGAGAATCAGGTTGGTATCACTTGGCTAGGTTCATTACTTGGAATAAGGCTTAGACTGTGAACAGGGATAGGAAAGCAAGGGCTAATGACCTAAGATGATGCTTGATTCTAGCAATGATAAATGAGAAAAAAATCTCTCTTTATATGGGCAATCAGAGCATGTTTATTCTGGACTCATTTCTCCAGCTGGGCATCGTGCAGAGGATGTAAGCATTCAAAAATGTAACTCAAATTCCAGTTCAGACCTGGGTAAGAGATATATCTTTCTTCCATTTGATACATTTATGGTGTAAGCATGAGTTAATGATTTATAATTTAAATGGGAAGTGCAAGTCACATGGCCAGGGATACATTAAGTGATGAGGGGGAAAAAATTGCCTCATCACTTAATTTTTAATTTTTAAGATCAGGACTAGATCTTAAAGAATTTTCTAGCATGGGAAGACAAATAACAGCCCAATGGCCATGACTGAGACTGTAGTCAGGGATGGCTCAAAGAAGGAGAACCCATGAAGCTGACTTGGGCATTAAATCATAAAAGACAAGCAAGACCACAGGTGAAAGGATGATAAAAATATAAAAGTAAGGTAAAAGCTATAGCAGAAATATAACTTTTACCCACCCCATTTTAGCCCTGTAGGTCTTCAAAAATCCAGCATGCATTTGAGCCTGTCCCAAACCCTGCAGAATGGACTGCACCTTCCCATCCTGTCCGTAGCACTCACCTCATCCCCAGGAGCCCTTCAGCCCCAATTTGAGCTCGGCAGATGCTCCCGAAGTGAGGCTTGCAGGCAGCAGGGCTGAATGAGCTGTCACTGCAGCTCAGGCAAAGCACTCACCAGCCCTACAACTACACTGGCATGCAGCTTCCAGGAGAGCAGAGAGGCAGGAGCGAGGGGAGGGCTGCAGGCTGAGAGCCTTCCGGGTGACCTGGGGACTGCGGACGGAGGTGCCAACATGCTGCCACTGGCACGAGGGCATGGTGGGTCCCACTGCAAGGCTGGAAGATGGAATTTAGGTTAAGGATAGAGCCTGGGAAAGGAGAGCATCTGCAGCTGAGTGATAGACCTTGACATGCTCACACTGCTAAAATAAGAGCTTGAAGTAACAGGAAGAAATGTGATGTTACTCCTTCTAAAGCTGGTATGCGACTGGTGGGTACAGCTTAGGCTGTGCCTGGGCAGGGAAAGAGAAACTCTAGAGGTGAAACCAGCCACAGATTGTAGAGATGGAAAATTAAGACACATGAATGAAACCACAGAGAAACACTACTCCTGCCATAGAAGGTACAGAGCCTCTGGCAACAATGCAAAGGAGAGGTTAGGCTGGTTTTAGGTTTGGAATGAAGAGCTAGAAAGCTGAAATTGATGGTGATTGTTTAAAACTTCACACAGAAGAAATGAAGACTGGAGGGAGGGGAGGGAATTACTCTGTCACTGTTTAAGACAGATATCAGTTTATGGTAGCAAAAAGGCTGGATTTAGGAATAAGAGCCCCCAGAAGGCTGCTATTGCTCCTCGAGTGCTAAGCACAGCTAATTCAGTTAGCATTTGTCCAACAGCACAAGCTCTGCCTTCCCAAAAATCTAGTACAATGGGACAGGTCTAAAGGCCTGACAGAAACCTCTGCCATAGAAGACTAAACTTTAGACTCAAGTAATGCTCCACACAAATATCACACAAAATCAGTGCATCCTAAAAGAGCAAGTAATCATCAGCAGCAGTGTCCAATAAAGTGCTCTTCTTTTTACCAGCTAACAGAGGTCTTAGTACATCATGAGTAATGCAGACAGTAAAAAAACCATGGGCTTCAGATTTCAAGTACTACCTCTCTGGAATTTGTAAGCGTCTCTTGAAAGACAGACCTTGTGAGGCTGAAGTAGTTACAGGCTTGGACTAAGAAGAAAGAAGGGATCTTCTTGTCTTGGAAGGAAAAACCCCTCCATTCTCTGCCACGACAACTTTGCACCATTTTCCTTTTAGGCAGAGGACATTGTTAAAGAATGTCTGGCATTAAGACCTGCAGATGATTATACAATACAGGAGAGTTGCCTGCAATCTTAGGGTTCTGTGAACTCATGAAGGTGATTGATGAATGCTTTTGTTCAGCTAGAGACTGAAGAGTAAGTTAGCTTCAGTTTGGCTAAAATTAGGTTAGGGATTAGGTTAGTGACTAGGTTAGTGACTTAGTCATGATTTAGTAAGGTTAACAGCAAGGAAACATACTGTAATAGCCAGCTGTTCTCTGGAAATGCAGACTTTTTTGTGCTTCAAAATGAGAAAGAGAAAATCATGGCACTTGTCGCACCTTACATTTCAGATAAAAAAACTTCTATAATTATTTGTGGGGAAAAAATAGGAGTTACAGGATTTCCTTACAAAGAAAGCTGTCAGAACCCATTAGATTTCTACATACAGAAGCAGACACACAGATGACAATCCCATTCTGATGTTTCACTCTTTAATCAGACACCACATGAGGATATTATGGTATTATGATGTTTTAGTCCTTTGTCTTGGCATTTGCAGTTCTTCTGATGACCCACCCACCTTCTCTTCCCCCAAGCCCCTAAGTACCAGTGTTCACATGGCTTTATAATCCAGTCTGCTGTAGTGTAGTTAAATACATCTCACTGTTTTCAATTTTGTAACAGTTTCTTTCATAGTTCAAATGCTCTTCTAATCACAGTGCTGCCTCTGTATTTCTCTGTGTTGCCCTGCACACTCTCTGTTCTTACTTACTTTATTCAGAGTCGATGCTCAGCATTTTTCAGAACATAATCTTATTTTATAGACATAGGCTCTAATGCTTCCTTAGGGCTTGTCTGGCTATTGCTGCGTTCTGTGGCTGGGATGAACACACAGTGCTCACAAAGTCACTGATGTGGCACCACTGGGTCTCTCCTGCAGCAGCTGCAATCAGCAGTGAGAAGGGATGACAATAACCAAAGGAGAAGCAGCTCGTCACCCCCTTCATCCCATGACACAGAACATCTGCTGAATCTGCTGGACTGTACATTAATGGGAATTAGCCCTCCAGCAGCTCCCAAAAGGAGACTACAAGTTTTACAGTTTAACCATACTTCCAATTATCTTTGCTGTGTCCAAAGTAGATCTGTATTACAACCCCAGACAGCCCAGACTCTTGAGTTCAGGTTGCTCTGACTTTAGGAACCTCTCCCACTTTTGCAAATACAACCTTTTCCAAAAGAGCCAGAGTGCTATTTTTCCTAACCTCTATTCATTAAGCTGTTTGCACCACTCTGGGAAAGATCAGAGGTGGCTTTGAGAGAATAAATTTCAATGTTAAGGGCAGGATTGTGCAGATTTGAGATGGAGAAGCACATTTTTGGGAACAAGAACTACATTGCATAATCTTGCTCTCAGGTATTGTTTCTGGTAAGTCTGTGACATCATCTGGCAGGGAGAAAAGAAATCCATACCTTATTCCAAGAGAGTGAGATATATTGTCACCGTTATGCTCACAACATAACTATAAGAAAACTGCTTTATAACTGTCCACAGTCAAACATAAAATGCAGGAGTAGAGTCTGGAAATCTTACAAAGTGCAATCAATGAAAGACAAAATACTGAAAACCACCCATTTCTTACAGTCATATAAAGATATTATGAGCAATACAAAGAGTACCAGAAACTATAAACGTAGGGTGTAAAAAGATATTTGAAAATCTTTTGTTTGCAACCCTGCACCCTTTTAATTTATTTTTTCCCTATGGCAACAAATGTTATCACACTCCAGGGCTTCAGTTTAAACCAAAGAAACAAAAACTGCAAAGTGCACAGTATTTGTTTTGTTGCCTTAGATCTACAAGGTATATCAGAAAGGCACAAATTCTGCAAGGAAATCACAGTGTAAGTTAACACAGAGAGCTGAGAGAAACAGTAACCATGATGTATGATGAAATGAATCCTCACTGGTATTTGCTAGACAAAAGCAAGGTGTATTGAAAGAGGCCTCCCTGTTATGTTTTGTTTCTTTCCCTGACAAAAATAATGAAGGTGATCTTCTCCACACTTATGGAATTATAAAGAATTGATCTGGCTGGTGTCTTAGAATATTTAATCCCTTTACATCAGCAAAGGGATTCACTTGCAGAGAAAGCATGCAGCAGAGTGAATGCTGTAATCTTATTCTTTAAAAACATGGTTGGCACAGAAATTGTCCATTTTACTCAGGAGGATGCAATTACATTTCAGCTTTCATGTAAAGCTGCTTCACGAAATTGAAAAGCCTGCGCATGAACAGAAACAGAACAGCAGGGAAAAAACAAAGCCTGTGCCTGGCTATGGATCATTTCTCCTTCTCCACATGGTTTGAGGGAAAAATAGCTGGCTGCACTGGGTGAGGACAATCTGCAGTAAGCAGTCTTGTACCAGCTCTGCTGATCTAATAGCAACAAGGAGTCTAGGAATGAAGAGTTCAGACTCCTGGGGAAAGCAGATAATCCAACCCCTCGTGTCTGGAAGTAAAGACATCATGAGCTACACAAGAGAAAAAAAAAAACAACCACAGAAAAAAAACAACAAAAAATACAGAGAAATGGGAAGTCATCTTAGGTCCCAAGGGAGAAAGAAGAATCTTGAAGAAGAATTTTTCAACCCAAATGCAGATGCTGGGACTAAAATAGAGAAGTCCCACTCACCGTTTGCTCTGCCAAAGCCTTCAAGAGACAACAGCACAAATTGCCAGAAATGCTTTAACTGAACAGGTTTCTGTAAGGAAATGCCAGTGTGTTCATTTGGTTTAGGAATGTTAGTTAGAAAAATAAAATTTCTGAGAGAGTGAAGGAGAGAAGAATTTCAAGGTGAAGTCTTTGTTCCTTCCTCCCAGCTGGACATCACAATTGGAAGAAACTCATGTAGAAGAAGGTATCAGGCACTTGCTTCAGAGTGCTGTCTTCCCAAGATGACAAAGTCCTTGGTCAAACTAAGGCAGTCCCACTTTTACTAGCAAAACCGAAAAACTCCAAAACACTTTGAAAAAAGAGTATTTTCTCCCCATGCTAGAACGGGAGCTATCATGCAACTCCTCCAAAATTCAAATAATCATAAAGTCATTTCTCATTCATCTCTGGCTGCATAATAATGAACAAAAGGAAAGTTGAAATTCAGATACAAACTATAAATATAACTTTCAGGTCAGCAAATCTCAGCTTAAGAAATTATGCTCTTATTATGTAAGGCTACAGTCGCTTAATTAACATTAATTAATAAAAGTTCATTTCAATGTGAGAAGCAGCACATGGAGTCAGAAGAGACTGTTTCTCCTTCACACAAATATGGCTTATGTTGTGAGACGTAACTGAGTGTAAATCTTGATCTGTTAATTATCAAGGCCTTTACTGTGTAGTTTTAGATGCTTTGATCAAAGGTTAAAAAACTCCTGTGAGAAACAGATGAGCACTTGGAAAAAACACAGTGATCCCATTTTATTATAATTTCTCCTTATTTTCTGAGTATCAAGTTGTTGGACAGAACAAAAAGTTCAAAGATCTTTTTGATGAATATCTTAAAAATGTCTAGTTGCTATCAATAACAAGATTAAATTTCTGTACCCTTGATATTTGGCATGTCTGCCAAGGAAGAGCAAAGTTATTACCAGTAACATCTTTGTTATGTAACGTAGAGAAATTTAAGTCACCACTGACAGTTCAGTGAGGAGAACGACCAATAAAAAAAAATTGTATCAACATTCCTCAGTTTGCTCACATCTGTACTTTGATAAAGTATACACTGAGAAGTAGACATACCTGTCTGGTTCAATAATTTTGTATTTTTGGCATAAAAAGGAAAAAAGAGAAAGTGTGATAAGTCCACTGTGTGATTCAGAAGAAAGAACTGTAAAAGTTTCATCTCCTAATCCTTTGGTTCTGTGCAACACTGCAGTGCTGAAGTGAATCCACAATTCACATTGGAAACCTCAGATCTAGAGGACAAGACGAGCTCCATCTGGAGCTACAATCCCCAGACTCCACAGAGACAAACAAACCTCAGAACTGACTGCTGCAAAGCACTGACATGCACCAAATACAGGCATCCTTACAGATCACTTTGCTTTTCCCCAGCTTTGGGAGTAAAGGCTGTTGCACAGTGTGGAGAAAGTCCCCACAGTCTTCACAAAGCACTTGGTGGGAGCTGCCCTGGATATTGAATGACCTGAGATGGGCTGCTTTGGACACAATTAAGACAACCTTTTATGTTTTCTCTAAACCTCACACACATTCAACAGCAACTGCAGAGGTATGCTTATTTACCCAAGAAAAATACCTGAAATCAAAATAAATTTTTGCTAAATGAAACCACTTTCAAGGCATCAAAGTAAAATGCTTTTGCATGCTTTTCATTTGAGACAAAAATGCATTGCTCACTTAAATTCTTTTCTTATCTGATTAGATCACCTTCTACTGCATAGAAAACTGCATTTACTTTCCTATATGTTGTGTTGATTATATTTTGCCCCATTTTTTTTGCAATCATACTCAATTTCTATTTGAAGAGGCCAAAAAACCTGGCCAGAAAGCCAACAATTTTTTCCACAGTCATAACATCACTCTCTTTCTTCAGAAAAGCTTATGAAACCTATTTCTTTTAGCATTTTCTCACAGGCAATGCTTACAAATCATTGTTTTCTAAGGTTATTCTTTTGTTTCTTTTTTTCTGGAGACTCTTCAACTCATCTCTATTTGAAATTGCATTATCCAAAACTTGTGTTAGACGAAGTGTCAGCAATTTCAAATCAGAATAATTATGTTCTTTGTCTTTCATGCAATATTCCTCACCATAAACTGCAGAGTCCCATTTGTCTCTTTCTGCAGCAGCTTCGCATTGTCAACTCACTCTGTTTGTTTTTCCCCATGAGCCTGAGTTTGTGTTCCAAACCCTGCTCCAGCCAGCACAACCACAGGGTGGATAATGCACTCTTCACCTTCTACTTGCTAATATGGGGGAAAGAGGCCACTGACTTTCACACACAATCCATGGAGTCAGGCACATGCCTCAGCAAGATTCAAACTAGCTCAGTTACTGACCAAGCAGATTGCTGGCATCAACCCACTCCAAGAACCACTGCAGACAGCCCAAGGGAATACTGGGACCAGCACCACACTTTACATTCCCCCTCTTTCCTCCAGACTGAAAGGTGGGTTCCATGAGCCACTTGGAATAATTTTTGGAATCCTCTCCCAAAGACAGGCACTGTTCCAGAAGGGTTAAACTCAAAAACCACAGTAGCCAAAACAGCAGGATCTCAGTGTAACATCTGAGATGCTTAGATCACACTCCAAAAGATGAGGCCAGGAGTCATTTCATCACAGAAAATATTTTTTCCCACAGGTTCTGGCTCACAGAGCAACTTAACTTATAGATGGCCTGTGCCCTCTGCCTTGCTGAAGCAACCTTAACTCTTCTGGCTGAAGAGATATTACTGTGTTGAAAAGAGCTGAAAAGTCTCAGTACCTAAAGAAGAATGCACATGGCTCTGAAAGCTAACAGCAGCTGACATAGGCTGGGGAACATTTCTGTGACAGCTTCAATATTTAACCAGTAAAGTATAGAACATGAATCTTGATTTCCAAGCAGTGTTTTGGTGTGGATTTTAGTTCCTGGAGTAATTAATGCCAAGAGAAACCCTTCTCACAGAGCAAACTAGGTGCTTACCTAGTTTCTTAGTAAACAACTCATATGTTTTACAGACAGTAATCATTTGTGAGACTTTATTTTTAACATGAATTCTGCTGTAATATGGAAGTTCAACTGCTACCGATTGTCAGCTTTCCCTAGATTTAGGCAACAATGTATTTTGGGAGTATGACTCAGGAAAACATTCACATGACCAAGTAAAGCAGGTGGCCAGGACCTACCACACAGCATCAGCTTCATCAGAACATCCTCAGGGAAAGAAAAATAGCTCCTAGCTCTTTGGGGAGATGATCACAGGGTGGAAGAAAAAACTGTTCTATGGTATAGGTTATAATTATTACAACAAATAAAGAAACTGCAAAGTCTTTTGCTTCAGCATCACAAAGAGATACATTTTTTAAAACCACTATTCTTTGGATGAAAGTGTTTATACTGTGTTGTCAATAAGTCTTGAAAATACTCATTTACACAAGGAACCTCAGTCATAAGTTTAAATTACGCCTCTGCCAAAGAAACAGTTTACCTGGTTCTCCCTCAGAAGTATCTTACACAGCAGCAGAGCTCATTTATTCCCCCAATGTTTCTCCCAACAGGAGATAGAATTTGTTTGTTAGTCTGTTGGGAAGGGACATGTCCAAGATCCCATAAAATTCTCCCTGTCTTGTGCATATTTATGGCCAGCACTGGCTCCTGTGGCTGCACAGGAGCAGGAGGCTGGCAGGCATTGCACTGAGGTACCACAAGTCACAGTGTGGCCGAAGCCTCGTGCTCCACTGGCATTTCTCCATCTCCTTCGTGTGGGTAAGAGGGATTTGCTATTCCTGCCATTCCCTTGCCCCCTAAAGGCTGTGCCCAAGTCTGCTGTCTATAAAAGCTGGGGAGATTCAAGGTAAGTTGTTCGTCTTTAGTCAGAGATTTGAGAAAGGGATTCTACCTCAGGATCCTCAAACCAACACTCCAGGAGCACTCCATAAGCAGTCCTGGATGCACATGGGTTCCTGGGAAGCACCTACCTTTAGGGACATGGGTTGCTCCCTTTAATTATAACCAGAAGTATTCTGGTACTTGGAACAGTGTGCATGCCTGTGCTTCAACTCTGATTTGAATTCCTTCTTGTGGGAAAAGGGATTGCACACCCAGCTGCTGCCTTGAGCCCGGAACAGATACCATGTCTACATCTCCTACCTCAAGAATACCTGGCAAAATGCATATCCTTGATGCAGTTAACTGATTTTTAACCAAAACTGTCTTCTGATTGGACTCTAGCTTATTTGATTATATGTTAATCAGAACTAAAGATCTAAAAGGAATAAAAATTTTCATCCATCCACAAGGAGACTTGTGGGTTTATTTTACTTGCAAGCAGATCCCATCTGATCTGTCACTTAATTTAAAAAGTTGTCTAGATTTAGCTGTCTTTCCAAGAAGCCCAGGACTGCAGAAACA
This sequence comes from Rhipidura dahli, assembly GCA_013399225.1. Taxonomy (NCBI): domain Eukaryota; kingdom Metazoa; phylum Chordata; class Aves; order Passeriformes; family Rhipiduridae; genus Rhipidura; species Rhipidura dahli. Next base: position 60,251 of record VXAC01001164.1, read on the forward strand.
CTAGTGATATCTATAAGTTACAGAGCATTAATTCACCATGAATCAAAAAAGAGCTTTTTTTCTTGGGTATTCAGGATTTGGTTTGGGTTATTGTTTGGTTTGGGTTTTTTTCCATTTTTAGGTTAAGGTTCTGTTTTCTTTTAAAGCTCAAGGATAAGGGACCATATTCTCCTCACGGAAGGTTCCTTCCTTAGCATTCTCTTACAAATTCATCACAAAACCACCAACATTTTTATTCCTTCTTTTGGTTAGGAAATGTTAACACGTAGCTGTAAGCAGCTGAGTGGAAATACATTAGCAGAGCTTTCCTGCAGTCCACATTAAGGCTGAGCTCAGATATTTACTCATATGAACTACACCACTCAGTGAGATTGTCAATAAGAGTTAATTATGGAAAGGTTCCACTAGACAGCATGATAACAATTTTCAGACTGATTTTTTTTTTTTTTTAGATGATTCTGCTTTTTGAACTAGGAAAAAATGCTTTAGAGGTAATAACATTCACTTTATTCAGTGGCTTTAAGAAATGATGAGCATGGTTCAGGTTTTATATAGAGTCCTGAATACTGGCTAGACTCTTACAATTATAATTTTTTTCTGGGCAAGCTACTTTCAGTGACAGGTATCACATCATCATTCCACTTTGCAGAAAATGCATTCACTAACACTCAAATGATATAAACTTGGGGTTTTTTACTTATTGGCTGCTGATGCATAAAATGCAGGACCAGCTCCTATTGTATTATTGTATGGCTCCCATTAGCATGTTGATATAAATAACAAATTTCAGGGGTCTATCTGGGGTGAGCTAAGACATCCCATTTTCAGGAGGTTCTTTTCTGATATCAAGCTTTCATTATCCTTAAGAATTTGGATATTCCAGCATGTGAGGGGAGGATGGTAGGAAGAGTGCCTCATACTCAGCATGATGACTCCATCAACTTCCATTGGACTACTTTCAGTATTCGGGTTCAGTGTTAAAATCTGATTTATTGGTATAGCATGCTACCTACGGCTCCCCTTGGAAGCAGGAAGGTCCTTCAAAGGTTTTTGTGTGTTTATGTGCAAGATCAGAGAGCTGGAGCTCAGGGATGGAAAGCCAGACAAAATTGCAGTGTCCAAAGGGGAGATAAAAACCACCGACTGCAGAGACGGGACTTTAAATCCATGTGAGCAGTCAATAACAAAAACCACAAACCACAGACTTGGGAATTCAACAATTCTCCTCCAGCTCAATTCACTCTCAAGGCTGAATTATTCAGTACACTTCTTTTTTTTTCTCCCAGCAGAGTTTGCAAAAGCTGTCAAGGAAGAGATTGTCAAATTAGAAGGCAAATCAGAAGAGATGTGTTTTCCTCCCTCCTTCTCAAGTTTTAAGGAAACTTTCTTAAGATAGATTAAAATTGCATGTGACAAGCTACAGCACCCAGAGTACTCTCTATTAACAACGTGAATGGTACAAAGATCAAGAAAAAAATGGTAATCTGCTACAAAGAGGTCATGAAAGCAGTCCATCAAATCAAAGAGTTTGTATTCATGTTAAGCTGTTTGCAGTCTTCTGGGCAGCATCTCCTACTTTGAGCTTGCAACTTTTCCTTAGGCAGTAAAGTTTTGTCCAATGGCAACATGGGGAAAAGAACAACTATAAAAGAAAAAAAGAAACCAAAAATCCCACTGATGAGCTGCAGCCTTGTTTTTTCTCATAACCTTTATTCAGACAACTCATTCAGTATCCACACCCCTTCAACTCACTCTGGAAAATGCAGCTGAGTCCCAGTTGTATCAGGACATTGGCTGTCAGGTGCATCCTCCTCATCCTCTAGTGCAGCCCAGCTTCTAGTGACACTTGATGGCATCTCAGAGATTTGACACACTTTTCCTCTGCCTGGTACAGGAGAGACACTTTGCTCTTCCTTCAGGACCTGCTGTGAGAAAGCTACCTCCCATCACTCAGAAAGCCCCAAAATGACATTTTACTCATTCTGACATGGGAACAGCTTGCAGGCCTCCTGCAGAGGAAAGGACAAAGATCAGCACTATCCTAGCATTTAACACCAGTTTTATGCATTATGTTTTTGAAATCTGAGCAGATGTCAATAAATGATATGTGATTTCAAGTAAAAAGCCCTAAGATTTTATAAAAGCCATGATGAAAATACACTACTATCCCTTCTTTCCTCAGAATATGTAATTCTGATCTCAACATCTTCAAATGACTCCATATTACCTGTACTCAAGAACAGCTATTTTTTATGTTAACATCATCAAAGTGATGAGACCACCTTCCCATTAGTTAGCACTAAGCAGATTCCATATGACCTCTAGAAGTCAATGATGAGAGAAAGCCCACAGCCACAGACCTATTTTCTAACAAAAAAGCATTCCTAAAATCTGTGGAGAGTAACTAACTCATCTCAAGAATGACACTGCTAAGATAAGCATCATCTCAAAAAAACCCTCAGTTGTAGTTACTCAGATTTCCATTTCTTGTATGTTTACCTAAGCATTTTCTGCTTTTCAGCAGCAGAAAAAGATATATCCATCAGGAACAGAAGGGTAACTGTATGTATGAAGCAGAGTGAGGCAGAAAGTCTGGCACAGCCAACCACAAAAAGATTTTTGATAGCTGTATCAATCTTTGAGCCTACAATGGCATTTCCCTTCTCCAGCCTGGACTGCAGGTCACTGCTTTTGGTGAAATGGCCTCCTTTAACCACAGCAATGTTCTCCTTGTTCTCTGTCCTCTGGTCCTACTCTTTAATTACAGATTCTCACACTTTGATTTTTTGGGGTAAAAAAAAAAAATTCTTGATAGTTCTGTTGCATAAATAACTTAGTTGCTCTATGTGTTTTCTTGATTTCCTAAAATACCCCTGGCCTCCCTTCTTCCCTTTTGCTAAAGAAAAAGGTACTGCCATGGTGAGCTGTGCCCAGATGGGCAAATATAAGTCAAGCAATTATAAATACTCAACAAAAGTACTTGGTAAGTTCTGGTTGCAGCACAGCCATAATAAAAATTCTGGTGCAAGCTGCCTTACTTTCTTCCAGAAATGCATTTGTTTCATGAATGCCTCAGCTTTGAAGGTGACTTCATTGCCAGCAATCCTTGTGTTGCTGCCAGAACACCAGGGAAAAGCTTTATTTCAAGAAAAGAAAGACGAACGTGTCAACTGATGATGACAGAACTGTTGTAGGTCAAACAGTTAAACTTATTCTGACTCTGTGTGTAGCAGCAGGCTTGAGGAATTTTTTTTCTAACTTCTGAGTGCACTGTACTGTGTGAGGGCAGCTCTGAGCTAAACAGAAAATAAAATAGGCTTATTGTGATCAGTACAAATTGTAACTCTCAGGATAAGGTTAACAAGAGCATCCCACTGCATCGTGCAATGACCTTCTAGGACCAAAGTTAATTAGTGCAGCATTCATTAGGGATCCAAACGTAACGTGGTCCCCTCAACTGGGAAAATCTGCAGCTGACACAGGAGCAAGCTCAACACAACTAGGAGTGCCTGCAAGAAGAGAAACATGCAGCCAGTGATAACAAAATGGCAGATCTGGTTCCCCTCAAAAACAGGCTCAGGAAGGAAATGTTGCCCTTGCTTTGAGACACAGCTGATTACAGTTGCTGCTGTTATCTCCGGGGACATCAGCATTTGCTCACACAGTGCACTTAGAGCTTTGGAGAATAGATGCCTTTGTTTACTAGCACTGATGTCCAAATAGCTTCATGGTCTCTCCTCCACCAGACTGAAAAATTTCCCTCTCCAAGCACCTCTATTACAAACATCTCAGCACGTTCAAATTGCTGCTGTTTAAAAAGACAAAGCAAGATGTTTCAGTTATAGGAGAAGGATAAAGAAATTACTGCTTCATCACCAGGCTGCCCAGAGCTCACTCTGCAGCAAGCCTGAATCCCAAGCTAGCAATGAGCTTGTGGTCCCACAGGACAAAAACCACACTCTGGTAAATGCATTAATATCACTTTGCAGTTGATGTATTTGTCTGTCCTGGACAGAGGGCAAGCCATAGAACAGAACAGCCATCTCGGTCAGGGCCAAACTACCAAAATATAGCCAAATAATAGAAAAAATAATATTAAAATTATAGGCAAATTGTACAATAATTCAAAATGTGGTCACACATGATCATTTGACTGTACTTTACAGATATCTCTGTCAGTGATCTTTGATGGCTCCTCTGTCCTCCCTCCTCTTTGACACATCACCATCATCAGCCTGAACTTGATTTTGCGTTACGGATTAGAAAGTTTCTGTCTCTAGAGAATTTACATACATATTATTAATTTTATAGCCCTCTTGTACCTGTTTTTCACTAAAAGACATTCTGGTATCTGTAGTTCCACCAAGTTCTATAAAATTAGCCCCTTCTTCACTGCAGCAGGTAAAGCAGCAGGACTGCTGAAGCCTGATCCTTCATTTCAGAGAAAGTGCTCTGACTGACAGTACCTCTTAAGAATTGTCTTTCTTTCTGCATGCTTGGAGAAACAAACAAATCACATCGGTATCTCCAGCACCAAGATGAGTATTTGTGTGGCATTTATTGAGACTAGTAGAGAATTTCACATCATTAGATATGAAAACATATACTGATGTCATCAAAATATCTGTCCCTCAAAAACAGGATTGCAATGCTAACAACTGTAACAGCTACATACTATTTTATTATCTATTATTAATTCTTAACAACAACAAGCCAGCATGAGTGAGTCACCTGACCACTGATGGAATTATGCCTGGCTTATACAATCATGTTTTACAGATATCATTTTTCTATTAAAAAGGGAGGGTGAAGGGGGAGAATGCCTTTCAGACATAAGCAGTGTTGCCAAAGCACTCAGAGGCAAGTTATACTAGTAAACAACTTTTCTCATAAATATCCTCTCCTTTCCCAGAATGCATCCTATTTCGATGATACACTTTTTTCTTTAAGAAGAAGAAAATCTTCTACTAGAAGATGATGCTATTTCTAGAACCGTTATCAGCAGTCTTTAAACAGTAGGCTGAACATCCACACCAGTCTGAACTTTCTGAGCTCATTGTGGCCTTTGATATTTGCTTAAACTATTATAAAAGGGAGAGAGAGAGAAAAAAAAGAATGAAGTTAAATGGAGCAGCCAGTTCGCAGCTTTTCCCCTCATGACACCCACCAGCCTCCCAGCCTACAAACCCAGAAAGCGAAGCAGCACCTTACGAATCTCCTACTCGTCAGGATAAACATGCCTAATGGCAGACATCTCCTCAGCCCCCACCTCCTCCGGGAGGGCTCTCCTGCCCTCCCCTCCAGCTATGGCTGGGTCTCAGGCGCCTGAGGTTTCTCAGCCGTGCTTTAACTCTTTTTAACCCGTCAACCACCCGGGCCAAAACATGAATCTGCTGAATGAAGATTGCCGTTCCGCCCGGCGCACATCTCTAGCATCCTCCCCTCCCCGGGCTCCCGACTGCGAGGGTGCGCGTTCCGGATAGCGAGGCATTAGCGCTCAATCAGCCAAACGGGATCTTTTCTGAGCAGGAGCGGCCACTGAGGCACAAGGGCACCCGGCACCGGACACACCGACCGCGGGGCAGCGGCGGAGGGCCGGGCCTGCCCGCCATGGGGAGGCG
>VXAC01001164.1:66432-81450 GCA_013399225.1 Rhipidura dahli
CGCGGCTGCTGCCCGCCCGGAGCGGGCCGGGGCCGCCCTGCCCGGCGCCGCCGCCGCTCTGCTGCAGTGCCGGGGGCCCGGGGCTGCCCTGCTGCTCACCTGGCCCTCCCAGCGCTCGGGGTGAAGCGCAGAGGCGCGGGGGGCTCGCAGCTCGGTTTAACTGGAACGCGGTTTAACCCAACTCCCCAGTTCCCAGTTCTGTGTGTCACAAGGTAAAAAGACAATTCCTCGCATATCTGTAGCAGATGGGGGGGCTGTAGGTCTGACAAGGTGTGCACTGGGTGGTTTTCTGTGTGTATGTCAGGATTACGGTTCCCGCATCGTTGCAAAACACTCTTACTTAAAAACTTTAACTTAAAGAAGCTTTCTCATACGGAAACTGAGCTCCAGCCGCACAAAATAGTGAAAAGATTGAGGATATGTCTCTGGCCAGAAGGCAAAGGCAAGTTGTGGTTTAGAGTAGCAGCTTATTATATTCATTTTTACATCATCAAGTTGAGTTTTGCTCAGTATGAGGAGAAATTGAGAGAGTTAAATGAGAAGTTGATAAACGTTTGCAGTACTGGGGAGCCTTGCTGTTGGATCAGCTGGTCATCACAGCACAGTATTCATTGCTTCATTATTTTCTGAAATAAATCTATCCATTTAGCATAGCGCAGTCTAATGACACTCTATTCTTATATATTTTTCTGTCATTTGGTGAGCCTGAAGTAACACTCAGAGTGCAACTTCCTGACAAATCCTTGGGTATGCTGAAGGCCTGGAGAAAACAAGTGAAACTAAGTAAAAAAATACTCCATGGGGGGGAAAAAGATGTGTTATCACAATAAATGAATAAAGAGTTTTCTGTCATTCAGTTCACTTGTATGCAAAGCTATTTGCAGACATTCTGGCTTTTCACTACTTAAAATATTCAAATTGGAGTGATTCATGCAATGTTTGATAAGGATTCTTTTAAAGTAGGCAAATTTAATTGTTTCGTTCATATAGGCAGATTTAATTACTTTGTTCATATAAGCAGTAATTTTTGTGATAGACACCTGTGATTTTCTGTAATTTTCATTTACTAAAGGATCAATGACATACTTGTATATCAGGTCATGGTTCCAAAGACATCTGTTTAAATCAGTGCTCACTTTGGATATGAAACTACTTGAAATGCATACGGAGACTTTAACCTCCCCTTCTTGGATAACAGCTTTTCAGATTTCTTTCAGAAGCTACCTGGGTTTTTTTTTACATCAGCCTCGGGCAAAAAGAGTACCTGGCATCTGTTTGGGAGTGATTTTAAAACATGGTGTGCTCAGTAAAAAATTTATCACCTCTACTTAAAGGTGAAAAAAAAAATTTAAATGTGTGTTTATTCCTACCTGTTTTGCTTGAACTGTTATTATACAACAGCCTTCCAGTATTGTTGCAAACCTGCTCAATTACACAGAGCAGCAGTCCCTAACCTTCGCCAGCCAATGTGCAACAGCAGTGAGCAATTATGCTGCAGGCAGCATCTTCCCATTGGCCTCAATCTGAACATTTTTATTTTTTGCAGCTGCATCCAGTCTCAGAGGGTCTAGCAGGCAGCACGCTACCCATAAGCCCTGACTTGGAAAATACTTCTGTGAGGTGGTAATGTCAGGAACTTGTTAATTTACCTAGCGTCATATTTCTTTGATTAAAATATGTATATTATCCTAGTAAAGTGGCTGTCCATGTGGTTTGGTTAGCTGGTCCTTAGTTGTGGTGCTGTGGGCAGTAAGAAGACATTGCACATGGCATCCAAAATGAAGCAGTACGATTCGCAGCCAAAGGGCAGTAAGTACACTGACCAGACCCTGCTTGCTTCATGTACTGAGTTTCATTGACTTAACAAGGGCACAATGGCCTTAAAAAGCCCTGACAGCTGATCCCTTCCCTTTCCAGCCACTAGTGGCCTAAACGTAGGGATGTGAAGAAAAATGGTGCTGAAGGACAGCTCCTCCTTACCAGAACCGGCAAAAGATGAAGCTGCAGATGTTCCTGCCCCCCGCGGTGTGAAAGTGACGGGCTTTAGTCAAACTGAGTAACTTGCCCTTAGGCCACCCAAAAGTAAAAATGTCTACAACAAGAGGGTGGAGAAAAGTGCATGATGAGGTACATGACTGGGTATTGTACAGGAATTACTGCATGGGGCAATGCTTATAAAAGTGCTTCTGAAATAAAAAGTTGCCACTTGCCTAAACCCAGCGACACGGTGGGTACAGACAATTCTGCAGCACGTTTGGTTGAAGCCATTCATGGATGTTGGCTCTGTCCCCCATCAGGAGTTGTTAGAAAAACCAACCCCTAACCGAGGGAGGGAGGGAGCCGAGGGGCCGCTGAGCCTGCTGCCAGTGTTCGTCTCCAAGCTCAGCCTCCCGGCGCCCCGCAGTCCCAGCCCGGAGCAGCCAGATCCCCGGAGATGCGCTCCTCTCCTGCCTGACATCTGAGGCGCTCGGCTCCGTGGCTCCCTGCCGTCTGTTTGCTGGGTGACTCAGGCCAGGAGGGACTGGGTGCTCCTGGTGTGCTCCACATCTTTGGTTTTCACGCAGTTTCCCCCTCTTGTGGGGAGTGCTGCACGTGCTTCGAGCGTGAGTTTAAGGGCTAATGAGATCTGGGTTTGTTGCGCTGGTCCACTGGATTTAAAGGGTGACACGAGTGAGTCAGATTTTAAAGCTTTTTAGAAAACTAAAAATGCAAATTAGGCATTTAGTGAAAAATCTTCAATTAGTTCAATAAGAGTTATATGTCAGAGCAACCTTGAAAAATCCCAATAGGCATCCTTAAGCATTTAGATACCTTAATAAGCTGACTCGTTTTCTGTTCCATTGTAAAATGTCAATAATATTTCTGTATCATAGAAGGGCTTTATGAAGGTAAATTGTGAAGTCTGAACACATCAAGTAGGTAATACATTCATAAAGAATAGTCAGGTGGACCTCTCAGAGGACCTTCCAAGATCATGGAGTATCACCTCATGACACCAGATAAAGCAAATAATGTAGAGGAGGAATGGATGTTGCTTGAGCAGAAGAATTCATTGAAAGGAAAAAATAAATCAAAAAAACCAAAACAACAACAACAAAATCATGAAAGCAGAAAATCTTAATGCAGAGACTGACCATTAAAAGAGAAATTAAGACAAATAAAGCTGCTTATGAAGATAAAGGTTATAAAAAAAAAGTCCAGGCCATTAATCATAGTGAATTTTCATTAATTTTGTAGTAGAAAAAATGAATAAAGATAAAAGTAAAGTTTTCCTTTCTGTTGCTTTGGATTGCACATCTTGAGGATGAGCCAGCAAGGTCTTAAAATATTCTTAATTACATTGTTTAAAATTGACTAATAGATGCTAAAACAGAATACATGATTAAATTGTGGGCATAGTGGTGGCCATTAGGAATAAGTATTCTACAGGTCATAAGCAGAGATAAATATTGCACAGTGACAGAAAGCCAGATTTTAATACTTGATGGAGGCAAAGATAGTTGATAGTCAAGAAATTTTAAAAATTTGGGAGTGGAAATGGGATGGATATTGAAGACAAAATGTATGAAAGGCTGCAGTTACAGTCTTGCAGTGGAATTTAAGGATCTTATGAATCAGTCTTTATTTTTTAATGTATACTTTCAACCTCATGACAGAGAAAAGCACAAAGAAACAAAAAGCCAGAGAGGTATAAATGTGGCCTCCCAGCCCAGGGGTTGAATGCAAGAGCTGAGATTTTCTGTGGAGAGCACTGTGACTGGTCATTCCCTAGAAAGACAATACTTGCAATTAAATCATGCCTCAGAAAGTTTCCCTTTAATTCAGAACTGAGCTTAAAAACAAAACCTATCTTCAGAAAGTAGTCTGATTCCTTAAAAAGGTATTTTAAAATTTTTATACCTCAAATTACTTCCTGATTTATTCCCACCTCATCCCCCAAACCTCCCAGAAGCATATCAAGCTGAAGATTTTTGTCAAGACACTAAGTACATCTGCATTTATCTAGATAAAGAAATATTTACAAGTTGTAAAAACGTGAAAAACATTTGAGTGGGTGAAATAACTTCCAGTATATTTTTTATTTTTATGGTACTCACTGTGAGCCATTGCTTTCCATATTTTTAATTTTCTCCTCCTGATAGTTTTCAGTGTATCTTGCTAGTGCAAGACTTCGTAGGACAGAGGACAGGTGTGAATCATATTCCCTCTCTTGAGGTCAAATGAATGAACACATGTGAGACCCAAGTTCCTTTGGGTTTCGAGAACCAGAATGCTCCTCCAAGAGTTTAAAAAAATAAGGTGATGTTATGTATTTTAGCTTTAAAAAGGTATTCTTTTTCTCTTTTGAAAAGTCAGGAACAAGTGTGAAGAAGGTAAAAACAATTACATCCTATTGCTTGAATTCTAAAATGCTCTGCTAGTTTAATTCCCTCTAAACAAAGAGGCTCTCAAGAGATTTTCCTGTCATACTGGAGTAGTTTAATATGGAGGTTTTTTTCCTTGGAAATCTGTTTTAAACAGATAGGTAAACTTTGAAACAAATTGTAGAAAAGAGTAAATCATGTTCAGAGTGAAGGGACTGACTACCTGTGCGCTTAATAATGGCTTGAAACTATAATTAAGGTAAATAAATGGAAATTAAAATGAAGATTTTCATTTACTGTAACTGCATATAACTTCTTCCTGAATTTTGCTCTTTTTATGGGTAAGCTAAAGATGTTTAGGTGTTTAAGTTATGATTTACTCTTCAGAACCAGAGAAAAGGTGAACTACAAAGATTTCCCTTACGATAAAACTGAGCTTTGATCAGGCTGGAACACAGTCGTGTTAAATACTCGTCAGATATGAAAGAGCCCTGCACTACTGAAATCAGTTTGTATTTTTCAGAGGTGCAAAGCAGCTGCAGTGTAGCAGCACTGTAACTTGAGAAGGCAAACGTGAGTAGGTTTTCTGTAGTCCCTGTGACCAGACTGACTCCACTGCTGTCCCATGGCTGCTCCTGGACACTGTGGGGACAAGAAAGGTTCCAGTCTATGAGAAAAAGGCAGGAGGAAGGTGCCTTCTAGCTCTTCTTGGCCTCCGCATCCAGATTCAGCACAGGTGTGGAAAGGAGGAGCTTTCTGGGGCTTCCATTTCCATTTTGGTTTTAGTTCTGATTTATATGGGGATTTCACAGAATGTTTGTTGTTTACAGTCTGCCCTTGTACACTGGAACTATAACAATGTGTAACACTGCATTCAATGGACTGAGGCCAGCTACACCCCTTTGTATTTAACAGAAAAAATGCATTTACTTGTACACTACATATATATATATATATATAATACTTATTTCCTGAAGCCATTGCAAGCCCATTTGTGAAGTAATACCACAAGTTAGAATAACTGAATCTGAAATCAGTCCTCTCTACAGTCATCACACAGTTTATGCAAGTCCTTTCCAAGTGTGCAGGGAACATTAAGGAAAATGGGTTCTTTTCAACTGCAAGTAACAAAAATATCTATCATTGAAAACAACCTGAAGAGGAATGACCTTGGCAAATCAGGATGCCTAATAGCATACAATCTGTCTTACACCTGGATTCCCATCTTAAGTGCCAGTTTTGCTGATGAAGAGCAGTAGGCTAAATTTAGCCCTTGTACATACAAGCTGGTTTTGCCACTACGTCTTGATCACTGCATTTGTCATAGTTCTTATTTCAATGGGATTTGCACATTTCTCATAGATGGGGGAGAGGGGAAAGAATTTTTAATTATGCTTTCTTTAGAATGACCCATAATCTTTGTGCAGGCCACAGTTTACATTTGGCACACAAAGCTCTGATTGCTTAAGCAGAGGTAACAGATTTATGGGTTATTAATTCTTAAAGACCCATGAACTTGTGTTGCAATAATGATATTTTTAGAATTTTATTATGGTAGAATACTGAATTGTTATGTATTTGTGTGATCCAAACATTTAGTGACCCAACTACAGATGAACCAGCCACATGTTTCCCTCGATAGCTATCTGGAAAATTCCTTTCCAAACTGATTTGTGTGAGTTTAATTACACTGACAATTCAAAGATGTAGAAATATAAATCCAAAATTATTGCAGTCATAACAGCAGAACTGGTTAAACTCAGTCTCGAGGCTGTGCAGCTCGGTACCAGCTTTGGTGTGTCATACACAGAGGCTGAGCATAAACTGCAATTTATGTATTTTTGTTTAAAACCACATTTCTGGGGTTTAGCTCTTCCTCTGCTGCAAATAATGATCATTGTTGATGTAGTGCAAAGCTGTACTTAGGAACATTGCTCTGTACATCTTTTGCTATATTTTGTCAGTAATTTAAGCTCTTCTGTGGCTTTATTTAGGCCAAAGAGATAAAGAGAGATTATTTTGACGTAAAGCTTTATGTCCCTTTCATATTGCTAACAAAATTTTAGTTCAAGGGATAAGAATTTGGAATAATTAATTACAGATGGAAGGAATGCTGTCAGTTGCAACTGCAGTTCCTAAAGTCCATCATTTTCCAAGATCAATCTTTTTTGCATGCTTTTTGTACTGTTAAGTAGGAAGTGCTTGATCCATTTATTTGGAGAGTGCAGAAAGAAAGTATTGTGTATAACAGGTGGTGGTTTGCACATTCGTTACCACTGCTGTTGTAGTCACACTGGGTATTGTGTGGCTTAAGCTGCTCAAGACGTTCAGCTGCCTCTTTTTTTGGGATTTAGGCATTCATTAGCCGGGTGAGCCGAGTTTGGCTTCCCTTGGCAGACGTGTGCACTGCAGGATTTGATGCTGTATACCTCCCAAGGTGAGCTGGAATTCAGAAATACAGTAGATGCAGTCGAAACTGGCATGTGTGTCTGTATGTTTTAAGCCAATTTATAGCTGATGTGTGTCTACCAAAGATAAATGTTGGAAGAGTCTATAATCTGTCAGAAAAAGCTTTCAGATTATTGCTGTAAATCCACCATAAGAAAAAAAAGTCAGGCACTAATGATGTTGCAGTTAAAACTTTCAAAGGGCATTTAAAATAAGAAGAATGAGGATTTGAAATAGGATCATTCCTGCCAGGATACTTTCTCACTTTCCTTTTTTTCCTGTTGAGTTTCACATGCAGGCAAAAAGAAAGCCTTGCTGACTTCTCTTGGAAATATGTTTCTTCAGTTCATTACATTTCCATCAGGGATTTTGTTTAGAATATCCTAATTCTGTCTTACAGTCTGTGAAACTACCTAAGTACTTCCTCTCCCCCTGTGATGGACCTTTCCTTTTTTGTAAACAAAACACTAAATATTTGTCTTTGAAAATTTCTTCTGGTAAGCTAGTCTTCATCATTCCCACCCAGGTTAATTTGTGCCTGGTTTCTCCATCCCTTTCCTAAATTATATGTGCATATACCAATGTTTCAGGTGTTTGTCCATTTGGGTGTTCCCATTCCATTTCTCAAGCAGCATCTCATTTTATTTACTGCCCCATTTCTAATCTCTTTAATTTATCTCTGTTTTAGTTCTCTGACTTCAACAATACAGTTTTTCTTCTCACATTTAGTGTGATTTCAGAATGCAGTAGGAGTTTCTGTAGCTGTGTAATTAATCATTACATAAGGTTTGACCCATCTTACACTCTTGTTGTCTCACTGGGCATCTGTATAAAATTCCTTTACAGTTTCCTTCTAAAACTTTCTGCTTATTTTTTTGTTTGCAAGAGGTTCATGGCTATGGGAGTTCATGCTTTCACCAATAAATATTAAGATGTTCCAAAAGCTGCTTCTCACATCTATCCAATTTTATAAATAATTACAACTTGCAATTCTGTACAAATTATCCTACTATTACAGAAAGCAATGTACAATGCTAATTAGAAAATGATCAATGAGACCAACAGTCTTATGATCTTCTGTTTCTATTTGCAGCAGATGTTTTACCCATTTAAAAGAGGAGTTTATTTTTTTCCCCTAGAGAAGTGGAATGGATAAGATTAATACCTAGTTGTTCTAGCTCTTTTTGGGAAGCCAACCCTAAACAGGCTGATCTCAAATATTCATTATGCTAATTCCTCTCTCCACAGCATAAAGGAAGAGAATGTTTCCTGAGCCTGGCTGCAGGGAAGTGCAGCAGGTATTGAGTTGCTCTTGCTGAGTGCTATGCTATTCCCTGTTGTAGGGCTGATGTAGGATGTGTGTAGCAGTGGCATTATGGCAGCTCTTACCTGCTGTAAAGAGATTTTAGGTCCATTAGCAACTAAATACAAGAGAAAACAGATCTGGTATTCCTTCAAGAATATGTAAAGCTCTAAACAGAAAATTCTCTTATCAGTACTATTCTGTTTTTTAAGCTATACCAATTTACTTGGGGTAATACAAGACACAAATCTAAACCAGTTGCTCACATTTTGTTTACTTCTGTGATTGTGCTCTCTCTTGCAATAGATCATGCCCTCAAGAAAGGTTCTTATTGTTCCAGATGCCACTAAGGCATCCATGATAACACAGGTCTAACGTAAACTTCTCTTCCTTTCTGTTTTCATTTTAAGTTGAGAAATATTAAAGATGACTAATGAGTTTTGAAAAGTGGAGATGAGAAATTAGGCTTAGCAGGTAAACAGAAGATGAGGGTCTGACCTGGTTTTGTCCACTTGTTTTGTTTGTTCTGAGTTCATAGGTGTTTCACAAATAAAGAGGAGTGAAACCATGAGGTGCAGCAGGCATGATCATGGTGCCTGTCACTTGTTCTGCTCAGGAGATGGACATGAGGAGCAGAACAAGCAGCCAAGCCTCTGGAGAGAGAGAGATCATTCATATTCCTAAGGGACCAAAGAGCACCAAGCAGACTTGTTGTCCCTTGGAAATTACAGTTAGCAGAGGTGAAGCCTGGGGTTTTGAGGACCTGCCTGTGGGGACATAGTGGACAGGAAAGGCTGTGGATATACTGTGTTATATCTCTGTTGTAAGAATTTCTATTTCTGTTTATATGACACTAAAACTTGCCTATTCTTTTTTTGTCCTGATTTTAGAAGCCTTTTGAGCTTCTTTGCAGAGTTTGCTGTAGAAAAAAAGAAAAAGAAAAAGCAGATCTGTCCGTATTCTTTGTCTGTCTTGGGGTCCTGTTACTGGTTTGATTGTTGACTAGGGGGGCTTTTGTGGGGTCAGTGGTTTTCTAAGCCAGCCTGAGAATTCATGATTTGATGGTGACAGTCAGGCTGTGGCTAATCAGGAAAGAGGAAGCTTGGCCATTGTGGCTTCCCCTAATAAGGAAAATCTGTCACCTTGACTCTTCCCTGTGCAGCAGCATCACTGTTCCTGCCAGCTCCTCTTAGCTGCAGAAGGTGTAACATTTTTATATCTGCTCTCATTCTCAAGTTAATGTCTTGTTCCTGCCTACCTTATTCGTTCTGTACCTGTCTCTTGTTCTGTTGTCATTGTGTTATAAAGAGCGAATTGACTAGTCAAGATGATTTCTTTCCTGCTGCTGCTAGGAGCCAGTGATGATAAAATAGCTAAAAGCAGTTCCCAAAATAGCAGTGCACAGGTATAGGTTTGCCAGAGTGATTTGATGGTGATTACTCTATCGGTCCTTCTGTAGTGTTACAAGTCAGACCCAGCACTGTGAACAAAAACTGCTCTTTCTTCCTTTGATGTATTTTTCTTCCTTCTTTTCTCTTTTTCTTGGGAGTTGCAAACCAGAACAGACCTTAATAGCAACAGAACCAGCAGCATATTCAGCCACTTCAACTTTACTTTCCTTGCCAGATTAGGGGGAAACAGTTTTTCTCCTTGAGGAACATCCAAGATTCAGTCTCAGGATTCACTTCTTATCCTAAAGTCTCTGTGCACTGAGAGAAGAAACAGCAATTTTGTTTAAATGGAAGGCTTGGGATTTGACATTTTTGGTCATTTGGCAGTTTTAGCTCCCTTTTTTCTGTACCCCTGTCTGTGAGGAAGATTTCCAGTGGTAGTTGTTGCCATGGCACTAAACAGGACGAGGTGTCTACTCCAGTCTCAAAACTGGATGTTTACGGCAGTACTGTGAAAAATTATCCCTTCTGACAAGTCGGGCTTGTTTATGCAGAATTAACACAGCACCACTCCTCTTCTTCCAAAGTGGAGAGAGGCTCTTCAGGTCATTCCCTGTGTGTCAAGGCAAATGTGAGCTTCAGCAGTGCTGGAAAAGCCTTAGAATTAGCTCTGTCCTTCCACTCCCTCGTTAGCTGTTCAAATGAACAACCGCTTCACGCCCTGCCGAGCAGCTGATTGGCCTTGGAGGGAAGAAGCATCTGAAGCAGTATTAATGTTTCATTCAAAATCATGAGAGCCAGGGAGGAGGGGAATTAGGGAATTCAAAACCCCAAATTGGTACTGCCTTTTATTTCACCAGGTCCTGTTCTCTGGAGCAGCATCCCTAATTTTCTCCCACACTGGATTTCCTCTCAGGACGGTTTTGCTGACTTTGTGAGATGTTTTTGCCAAGGGTAAATTTAACAGCTCTCTTCCCTTTTCTTTCTCCATTGTCTGTTTCTTCCCCCCAACCCTGTTGACGGTATCTGCTATGACATATCTGTACAGGAGACAGAGGGACAAAGAAGCTGTGCAGTCCCTCCATCCTCTGCTCTTTTCCTTTCTCAAGTCTTCACTGCTGTATCAAGGCCAGGGAAAATCTCTTTTTATTTTCTCACCAATCAGAACAGATCAGAAAGATGAAAAATTAGTGCCTTTAAATGCTGTCTGAAAGATATGAGAGCACACTGGATGTGATAAAGCCATCCCTAAAGGAGTGTAGTGGAATGCGTGACAACAAGAACAGCCAGCTGCATCTGGGAAATATGTAAGTCCTTGGACTCCAGCAGTATAAAACTTCCCAAGCTGTAAAAGAGGAGCAATTCTTTCATTTTTGTGGCAGTCCCAGCAGTTTGAAGCATGGTTGGCAACTAATAATTGCAATCACAGAATCATTGATGTTAAAAGAAGCATCACCTCAAAGTGGGTATTCACGTAAGATCTTGGATTCATTGTGCGTAGTGTAGCACGTGCTGGGGTTGTTAAATTTGGAAATGTTGCTAATAAATAAAAACAGTTTTATTAGGAGAGGAGTAGAAAAAATGTTATATACAGAAGCGTTGCATAACCAGCCTTGACAAACAGGGAAGCACCCCTTTTACAGTGTTTCAAGAAGTACTGTTCCCAGTAAATGACAGCAAATAGATCCCTAGGTCATCCTGAGGTAAATATTAATGTTGTTGTTTTTAAAAACCCAAGTGTTGCTTAATTCTTTTACCTGTTAGCCTTGGGAAGAAAAATAAGGGGAAGAAGCAAGCTTTGACAGAGCATTTCCTGACTCAGCAACTGAATGAAAGGAACGATGCTGACGCACTTGGTTCAAGGTAATGGAAGGACTTCACCCCGGCTGAGGAGGTCTGTGAACAGCAAAACAGCACGGGAGGTGCCTGCCTGGAAATCCTCCTAATCAAATATTACTCAACAAGATGTTAATACAAATGTGTTTGACTCAGGGATACTGTTTAGAGGCAGGAGTCATGGTGTAGTTGGCTGGCATTGATTATAGTTGGGGACTGTGAAAACTAAAGCTGTTTATTTTAATTTTGCCAGGCACTTGATATGTGATCTTGTAGAAATCTGTCGGTGCTGTTTTTCCCCACCCTTTCAGCTGCTTTTTCAGTACTGATATGCAGTAAAAATTCCATCTAATGCCATGTCTGTAATCAGCAGAGAAAGCAGGGCATGTCTCAAGTGTGATGGCAGTAAAGCATTGAGCAGAAAACTGCCTAAAAAGCAGCCAAGAGAAAACAGTGGGCCCAAGGATTTAGGTGGAAAGTAGCCTGCCCGAATGTGGCTCACTCTGTTTTCATAGCAAACACAAAACAGGAGCCTGGGCTTTGGCTCTATTGGGGCCTCTCAGCACTTTACTCTTATAAATAATAAACAGAATACATTTTCCTCCTGTGTAGGTTAGCAAATAGAAATGTGCCTTTGTTAGCAGCAAGGAAGCCATAATTGAGAGGCAGTGATTTTGTGGAATACACATTCAAATGGGACTAAAAAAAAGCATAAGGAAGATTTCAAAACATCTGTTTCTGTGCTGGGCCTGGCATGTTTAGCTATGGAATTTATTCATGATACCTTTATGCTGGCTTGGATTTGTATTCTCAGACTCAAATCATGCCACACACTCCAGCCTGTATCTGACACAGCAACAGCTCCAGCAGGGTAGCTTCAGGTAATCTTTTGCATATCCCAGCATTTCACCATTTACTGCCCCATTTTCAGCTTAAGAGTTTTGAGCGTTTGCTTTCACAGCCTGGCTTGGATTGCAAATGCACATCTTGGTGTGACACCATTTGAGGCTGAAACTGGAAGGAATATGGTCATGGTAATCCTGTTCACATTATTGTAGCAGAAATGCAGAGTAAAACTCATTTTTCTTGAAGAGAGATGTGTTTTTAATGTGCCCTATTTCCAGTTTGTGTCCCTGTCACATTTGCGATTAAACAGTATATTTTGACTGGCTCAGTTTATTTGTTCTTGAGGATATATATTTGTTTATTCATTTCAGTATACCTGAATGTATGTTGTGCTCATGTTTAGGAAACTTCCAGAAGTAATCACCCATGCCTTTCATGAAAGTTGTCTAGAGAAATAACAGTGGGTAACTCTACTCAACAACTGACTAACAGCACAGCTTTCACCATTCTGGAGGTTTGGAACATGCAGTTTTTGGAAATGCTTGGTCCTTTTCCCTTCTTTTTTCTTTTTGTCAGTTTTTTCTTAATGAATGTAATCTTATGCTTACAAATGTCTTCTGTTTTCTCAATATTCTCCTTTTAGTCATTCAAAATATTATTCCTTTTTTTCCTACAATCATACGAGTCAACTCAATGGTGGGAATTGTTTTAAGGACATAGGATTACAGGGACTTCCTGAGGAAAGGATGTATATAAGCATCTGACTCTAAAGGAAAGATCTAAAGTAATGTTCATGTAATTCAGTTTTAGGTATATTTTTTCCTAATATAATCAAGCTATCAGACGAGTGATTTTATTTTACTCTTTCAACCTCATTTTCTTTATTTATTTTGAGGGACCATGTGGAACCAGGATAACAAGCAGATATTGATGAGTCCTTATCTGTCGGTGTTGGATGACAAAGAAAAAAGTTCCAAGTTCTCAAAAATTATCCTAAAATTATTCCACTGAAGTGGCTGAAAAATTAGCAAATCCCATCAGTGCATTCCAGTTAGCAAGAAGAATGGGATGTAGCAGTCTCTGGAGAAACGAGAAGCCCCCATTGCTCTTTTTAGAGACCAGAAGATGAAAAAACTGTGGCTATAAATTTACCATCCATTGTGTTTGTTTTTCCCTCAGAAGTAGCAGAATTTTTTAAGTTCTTCAAAGCCCAGGAATTCCCCGGATCTGAGAGCAATCCAGCTGAGCAAGTCTTGGGTGAGGAGAGAAGACATGAAAGCTCAGTGTTTCCATGCTGTTTTCTTAAGTATCCCACAGCAATGATGTTCTGGTTTCTTCTGGGAACAAGGGCCTGACACCAACATTTCCTTCATACTCCTTGTAATTCTGGGAGGGAGGTGAGGAGAGCAGTGGTTCTCCCCTTGGAACAGGCCCAAGGAAGAGCAGCCATGAGTCTGCAGGAAGAAGGTTTCAAGGCTGATGGTCCCTTCTCTGCATCCCGTTTGTTTGTGTGCATCCACCTGGAGAGCCTGGTGCATGCATCACGTGAAAAGCATATCAGTGATTATAATTGAACCCGTCTCAAAAAACCTGGGCCCTACACCATGATTATAATTTCTGTCTCTGGAAAGGTTGTTTATCTTCTCTTTCTTGTTTATTGCTTGAGTGAACATAGCACATTTGAAATTCTGTTTTGGAAGAAGTAGGATACTGTGCAATTGTTGGTATTTCACTGCAGAATAACCCCCAGAGGGATTTGTAATCCCCTGGCACTATCATCTAATAGTGAGCCAAATTGAATAATAAGCTCAGTGCTATGAATTCAGCCTCATACTCAGTCTCATTCTGCTTTGGTTAGCATTGCCTAGTAATTAATTATTACTCTGTATTTACGCTATCAATGACACCCAGAGGCTGGCCTAAACACGCTGGAGCTGCTGGCAGCAGCAGCAGCAGTATGTGTACATGCAGATGTTTTGCTCTCCCTCTGTAAATACTGTAGACTTTTAAAGGAGTTGTTGCTGCATCTTCCCTGTAGCTAAACGCCACCAGACACTACGTGCTGGACACCAGTCCAAGATGCACAATGACACATAGTCTACTATTAATGTTTACAGGGTCTGGAATGTTGTAATTGATTTTGGCACTGAAAGTGCAGTCTGGTAAATTGCTTGTCACCTTTTTTCCATGCCCAGTCTCACCGAGAATCTCATATGCAATTAAGTGTAATTGCTTATACTGTATTTATTCTAAAGCGCACAGCACATTACTACCTTGTTGTTTGGTTCTCAAAAATGGGGACTTAATTGCCTACAAAAACACAACTCACAATAAGGGGACTTTTGTGATGTGGGTCTTCACTTCAGAGTAGAAAAATAGGGAGACTTTAACATCGTTCTTGTTCCAAACTCACAGCCCTCCTGTACTTGAAGTCTCCCTGACTTCAGGGACAGCAACTTGTGCCTAAAGGCACCACAAGTCAATCTCTGTTACCAGCTTGTGTGGCACAGCGAGAGGAGCTGGATATGCTGCACACCAGTGTGGTCAAGGATCGAAGTTAACACGTTCTCTGTCTCCAAGACAGAGCAATTCCTTCTGCATGTGGAACTGGGCAGGAATTCTTCAAAGGAATGTATTTGCTCCACATCCTCTAGGTCACAAGGTGGAAGCAGCACTGAATGGCTCTCATGAATTCCTCTGCCAGTTTATCCTGGCAATATTTTCTATTTAAACAGCCAAAGCTCCAGAATTAGCATGGACTGTCTAGAAACCTCAATAAAACAAAGAGCTTTGCCAAGAAACAGTCTAGGACAACAAAAAAAAAAAAAAA